>GL380145.1:67735-82237 GCA_000143925.2 Caenorhabditis brenneri
ATAGGTCTCTCCAAGCTGCATCCAATGAGCGCTTGACTGACTTTCCATTTTCAAAAATGACCTAGAAAATCTAATTTCCGTGTTTTGCTTCAATTACTCACTGGTGACTCATTTTTTCAAAAAAACTCCCAATGTCAAAATATGAATCGATAGGTCTTTCCAAGCTTTTTCATGTCTGTAACTATGTCATCACTGATAGGACTTGACCAATCTTTCTACATAAAGTTTGGGATAAATTTTTATTGGCTCTGTTATCACTCACAAACATGCCAATGAATTTTCGGAACATCAGCTTTCTTTAAAATCGAGCTCGATTCTTTCGAAAATTGTTTTTATACCAGTGCAACAGGAATTTTCAGTTTTTCGAATTTCCTGGCACAGAGGCCTTGTTTGACTTTTCTGCGGCTTCGGATATATTTTTTGGATTCGTTATTACTCACAAACTCTTGTCAATCCTCCCCTAAACCGGCAGAATTGGCCAACCTGTTCGCACTAAAATTCTGAGTCAAAAGAGCTTCACCGGAATCTCTCTAATATTTATGTGCGAAATTATCATACATCTCTATTTCCGGTTAATTCCCTTTTTTTCTTTTTAGTTTTCTCTATTTTTCTGAGAAAATTCCGTTGAAAACGCTCAAAACGGTCAACTTTCACTTGTTTTCGTTTTTCGCTTCGCGAAAAACCCCAATTTGAATGTCCGCCCTCTTGAGTCGAGCGGCGCTGCGCGCCATTTCGCTCGGCCTAAGAAGCGGAGCATTCAGTCTTGCGTTTTCTCTGTCGCTTCACTTTTTTCTTCACTTTTTCCGATTCTTTTTCGGTTTGCTCCCGGATCCACCAAGGTCCCAGCGCTCAGGTTTTTATGCGGTAGCACGGTTTCCTCGCAACGTCGTCAGCCAGGTTTTCATCCAGCTAAACCTTTTTTTCCTGTATTTTATCTGTATTACCCGCTTTTGATGGTCGTTGACCAGAGCTGTGCGGAAGTAAAAATTTTTGAAACGGAAGTCGGAAGTCGGAACTCGGAAGTGAAATCCCTAAAACGGAAGTCGGAAGTAGGAAGTCGGAAGTAAAAATCCTAAAACGGAAGTCGGAAGCCGGAAGTCGGAAGTGAAAAAATACCCGGAAGTCGGAATGACGGAAGTCGGAAGTCGGAAGTGAATAACGAAATTCTGAAATTTTGAAGCCGAAAACTGGCTCAAAAGTATTCGTTTTGCGAAAAATGTATTTTCTTGCAATAATTTGACGAAAAAAAGTGAAAACGTAGCCGAAAAGGTATTTTTTCTCATGGCCGAAAACTTCCGACTTCCGTCCAAGTTTTGTCCTTTAAAACGGAAGTCGGAAGCCGGAAGTCGGAACTAAAATTTCTAAAACGGAAGTCGGAAGCCGGAAGTCGGAAGTGAAAAAACACCCGGAAGTGGGAAGTCGGAAGTCGGAAGTCGGAATTCCGAACAGCTCTGTCGTTGACATTCGTACGTTCCTTTCCGACCCTTTTGGGCGGAATTGCATCAATATTACCAAAGAAGTTTCGGAACGAGAGTTTTCCTCAAAATGGAGCTCTCAAAAAAATTCCAAATTGGCAACCTTATTGAAAATCGAGCTCAAATTTCTCAGAACTGCCTTATGTACGAATACAATTGGAATCTTCTTTTTTTTCTGAGTGTCTTGGTTCAGGTTTTTTCATCCTCCGGAGATTATATTAGAAACACACTTATGGAACATCTCCGTTTTTTCTATTCCAAATCTTGGGATTAATGCATTTCTAAAGCTGCTATCAGCAATAACCTCTTTGACATAAAGCTGAATTTTTCTGTATAGAAGTAAAAAAAAAATATCTAAAATTCCACTTTATTCAGTTTTCATATGATACATGATAATTGATATTTTGAAAGCAGTGAACAAGTAAGGGAAAAGACGGTCCAGTGAAAATGAATGGAGAAATACATATGAATAGTACTATGAAGAGATTAAGGAATGAATGCTGTACTATTGATATTGGAATGGTATTAATAATTTGAAGAAATACGAAAATGGGATTGGGAAGAAGATCAATACAACACGAATCTACCATTCAAAGGCGTGAGTTCGTAAGGGGAATTTGTATCAATCGGAGCATCAAATGAGTTAGTCAAAAGGACACAAAGCTCCTCGTAGTCGACGATCTCTTCCTTCTCATATCCACACACTCTCTCCGCGAATGGAATCAGCCACGCATTCTCACCGACGAGGATCGTGTCAGGGGAATCCATCTGAAAATAAGAATTGCAATTTAGTCATTCAGAATAGAACTCACAAAATCCGATTTTTGAAAGTATCGTCCAGTCCATGTTGGCTCGTTGAAAGGAAACAATCCCGAGATAAAGACTAATGTATAGAGTGACATCACTAGATCATCCAGTGGAGTCGCTTTGTTTTCCACCATCATAACCGGTGTAGTGTGAACTGGCTGCTCGAAAGAGTACGAGAGTCGTGGTGCTCGAATCTTCACACCTCCTGCGGTCGAATATCGGAAAGCCATTCCGAAATCGGAAAGGAAGAGGCGGGCGTTCTGAAAAATGCTGGTGATTGATTGAAAAAGGACCCCTATATGAAAACAGCTGAAAGGAATTTATACTCACCTGGAGAGTTTCTCCGAGAAGCAAGTTATCAGGTTTAATGTCTCGGTGGACAATTCCATGGCTGTGTACCGATTTGAGAATCGTGATTAAGTCGTTTCCAATTCTAGCCACTGTTCTCGGGGTGAAACGGTGGTTTGGATTGTGTCTCAGGAAATGACCGAGGTCGGAGAGAAGGAGTGGCGTAACTGGAAAAATGAATATATATCAAGTCAGCTGGGTATTATTCATTGACTTACTGATGCACAACTTCTTCTCCATTGAGAATGAATCCAGCAAATCTGGAATCCCGGCGACACCCTTCAAGGCTTTCAAGAATCGTACTTCTTGTTTTCCACTGACATCTTCTATTCCATCCTTCACCTCTTCCACTACTTTTAACGCACATATTTTGTTGTCCCGAAGATCCTCAACACGGAACACTTGGCCAAACGCTCCGGATCCGAGTTCTTCAATGAAACGATAAGTCTTTACGGTGTCAAACTCGGCCATAGTCGTCGAGGGTGTGATTGATCGCTGAAATGAGATCAAGTTGAAGATTTTTACTTAGTGGAGACACGAATAATTGAACGGAACAAAGCAAAAAATATCAGAGTGCTTTGAATAGTTAGGATGTAACTTTCCAGAGCACATGCAGAGTAAAAATAAAAAGCGAAGTGGAAAAATCCCGTCCTAGCATGAAGTCAAAAAATTGAATCAGATGCATGTCTAGGCTATTCAAATGAGGAGCGACGAAACGAAAAGTGCACTATCCTATAGAGATTCTCCTGAGAGATAAACGCGGGCACTTTGATAGAAGTTCTAACCGTCAGTAATAAAAAAGAACGATCTAATTGAGTTTTTTTTTCACTCATTTTGGAGTTTTCGAAATCAAAAGTAAAGTTTTTGGTGCTGCATTGGCCAGTTGATTCTAAAGAGAATCAACTGTTACTCCCCTTCGCGACGAAGACGCTCAGCACCATGGAAGGGGATTTTTTTTGTTTTTTTCATTCATTCTTCCGATTCACATTCAATAAATTATACAAGAGACGACAATGACAATAGGGAAAGCACAAGTAATTAGACTTCCACAAAGAAAATAGAAGTGAAAATTCATGAAACACATTTGCATTGTCAATATGTTTGAAAGGAATGTGAAAAGAGAATTGTGCCGGGATGAAGTCGGTCTTGATACGGAGCTCCTGAAATTCGTTAAAATTAATGTGAGGGAGAAGTTATTAAACTCACTTCAAAGAAGAAATTGTTTCCCGTCTGCAATTTCCGGACGGAATATGTATTTGGAAGGATGGAAATTTCTTTTCGCTCCTTCAATCGTTTTCATGATCTTTCCATAGTCCGGCATGAAAGCATGTGGGATTTCAAAAATCACCTTCGCTAACTCCACAATCCAAGACTCGCCAATATACTTCTCTGGGCTCTTCTCAAAGTCGTATTTTTGCTGCATAATAGTCGACGTGGAGTCTTTCTTGAATGGTTCGAGACCGCGGAATTCCATAATCATATACAGCAGCATAGTCAGGTCGCATCTCTTGGATGCGACCTGACCTGCTGCCATATATGGCGTGACAATCGTAGACTTGCGATAAATATCATCCCTTTTGTCGGGTTTTCTCAAAGTTCCAACGCCAATAGACGTTTTCCAATTTGCTACCATTAGTGGATGAAGACGATGGAAATACGGTTGACGACGAATGAGAACATTGCTTGACTTCACGTTCCGATTCACAAAGTCCTTAGAATGCGCCATTTGCAGTGCCTTGAGCACGTGATAACATGCGGCGATGGTTGTCTCCTTTGAGAACTTGTGAGTCGGGTTATTAAGGCGGAGCGTTTGGAAATTGTCAGATTGCATCTGAGTCACTGAAAAATAGAATTTTGATAAATGGATGAGTCACTTTGATAACTTACCAACGCCAATGTGATGATTGGTCATTTGAAACTGGTCAAACAGTTGCGGTAAATAACCATGTTCCGGGAATTCTTTCAGCACTCGAACTTCTTGACGACCTTCTTCCAATGTCGCGACGCGGAGTGCTTTGAATGAACCTTCTGGCAGTTCCTGGACCTCGTAGACATTACTTGAATCACCTCCTACGCGTGCAAAAATCTTGTACTTATTGTTATAAATCTTTCCGACTAACAGTTGAACTTGCATATTGGATTGCGGTTTTTTTACCTGAAATGAAAGAAATTTTAATTTTTGAAAGTGGGAAAGAGATACGATAAATGGAAGATGATACAAAACAATGTGAACGAGGTGGCTCTCTTCGGTTTTACTAACTCGCTGAGCAACTCTCTGGTTTCATAGCAAACGGTATAGCTAGTTACTAGTCATAAAAAGATTGAAAAATGAATAGTAACCTTATGCTGTGACTAGTAAAATAGCCTATCAGGACCACATCCCTTTGAGCGGAATCGTTCCTCACCAGCTATTTTTCGCCCAGAGAATTACTCAAATGGAGTTGAAAACTGGCAAGAGCCTAGAAATCCTGCCGAGGGAAAACCGGCAGGAAAAAAAGGAAGCGAAAAAAAAGTAGCTCCAAAGCGCTCACTTTAAAACTGATAGATGAAAATCCTAGGCTGTCAGACAAAAACTAGCAACTTTAGTTAGCTTAGCTAAGGATGATACAGAGCACATAAACTAGTGTGATAAGACTACATTATGGTAAAGTGATGCGCTTTCGAAAGAGCCAAGAAGAAAGATCATGAAGTTTGGAGAATCTCGATAAAGAAAGTGGCGATGTCGGGGCTGCTGCATTAGAGACTCCTGATTCAGAAGATGACGGTTCTAGCGGGCTGAAAGCGTAGATAATCGTTGAAGTTTCCAACTCGGCGATAACTCAAACTGATGACACAAGTCATGGAAACGGTATGACGATCCGAGAAGTTTTGTAAGAATCCTGGATGAGAATTTGTCGATTTTCGAAGTTATCCCAAGAAGCGAAATATTACGACGTTTCAATTTCTACGCGATCTAGTCGAGGCTTATAAGTAAATAGCTCCTTGGCTCTAGAACTAAAATTAGAGACAAAGTCACTAACGCTTACAGAACAGCTAAACTAGAGTGGTAAGACTAGGGCTTCGACAAACTGATCCATTGTGACAAAGACGGAAACAGGCGACATGGCTGCTGAAGAATCTAGGTATAGAAGTTGACGCTCCGGCACTGAAACAGTAGGAGGCGATGAAATTTCCGATTTCTCTACTGATTCGAGCAGAGGAAAATTGACGACTTTGACCTGAAAGCTGAAAAGATATATGATCAAGGTCCTGGACTGATGTATGACAATGCAAATGATTCCAATATTGAGAGCCAAGGATGAAATTTATTAGTCGATTCTCAGCTATATTTTGGTAGAAATCCTCGCCAAACCTGGAAGAATATCTGACAATTTTCAGAGTTAACCCACGAAGCCACGGTATCCCGATGAGTGCTGAGATCCTCATGCAAGACCCTGAAATTCTGGCTCAATGCAATTGGGGGAAGAGTTGTGGCGGCCATGCAGGTTTTGTATAAAAAAATAAATAGTAAAACGAAATAATAAAAGTCCAAAACAACTCCAAAAAATAAAAAGAAGTTCTTCCTGTCCGTGTGTCGTTGAGAGAAAACGCCGGGAGAGAAGATAACGAATGCAGGGAGAGAAGATATGCAGTCCGGGAAAGACGCCAACATACCGACAGAGCTAAAAACCAGAGAACCCTCAACGGAGCCCATTTCTGGTTAGTCCTTGTCACCCCATCTCTACGATGGGGTGACACAGAAATCCGATAACTAGCCCGAAGGCTACGGATTTCCTGAAAACAACAAGAAGGCTGATGCTGTATTTACAACACCAACATAGTCTGGAAGAGTGGCTCAGTCACAAGAACGATGACCATGGTATCCGTGTCGCCCGAAGGCCCCGCCATGGGTCGTTACTTATGACTGAAAGGCGGGAACAGGACACCGTGGCAAGGAACTGTCTTGCGACAGTCTGAATGAGATCAAAACTTGATGTTGATTCTAATTTGAACTTACCATTTTCAAACCCCGCCCCTCCCCCCATCTTTCTTTCTCTCTCTCTCTCTCTCTCTCTTTCTATCCTACCCTCTCCCATTTTTTCTCCCTTATCAACATCAAATTTTGGCAACATCCAGACTAATCTCTCGAACAGATTCACATGCCACAGTGCTAGTCCCGACTCTCTTGAAAACCACTCTATCAATCCAAGTCGTCGCATTTCCTTTTCCTCTCATCCACCCACTTGCTCCAACATCTGAGACTCGATTTCGATAGCTGTAAAAACTCATTACTGAGAAAAACTTACAGATTGTAGAGCTGGCACACAGGAGCTAAAAGTGTCGCAGCAAATCCTGAACTTCGAAGCGCAGGTAGCAGAAGGTTCCAACAAGGTACGCTCAGACGTGCTGACTATTCTTGAAGGCTCAATGAAATAAAACGCAATTGAAAAAACAATGATAATTAAGAATAAACAAATGAATCGAAATCACAACCCGATTCGCAGCGAGACTTCTCCGACCTGCCCTTTTCCTCTCTCCAGTCACGAATAGCCATTCGCGCAACTCAAGCACTGACACTCACATTCAATCACAAGCAAACCAGTTCACTCTGCCTCCGTCACTTGGGCCCGGTCCCTAACCCCTTGGTCCCAGAACCACCTCCCTCCTCCCTGTTCCCTGCCGTCCACAGCCTAGCTCCTCCACACTAGTCCTGAAGTTACCCTTCTCCCCCGCCCCCATGGTACTCTCCCACAGTCTCACAACCTGAAAAACATTATCTGAACCAAACCTTGATTCCTCTTCCACCCCTCCCTTTCTTATCTATCTACTTCTAGCAACCTCCTTCTCTCCCCCCCCCCCCCCCCGCGCTTGCGTATCCCTTCTAATTATAATGTCAATCTCAACTAACCCAGAAAAACAAAATAAACTAACTCTGACTACCATCCTTGAAGTTGATTCCCTGCCGACGATGCTCTTTCGCCCTCCACCAATCCACAGCAAACAGCATTTTCCAACTCCGAGAAGTACTGCCACCCTGAAGATTATAAGTTCTAGCTAGTCATAAACTTGATTATCATACCTCAGTTTTATCCTGACCAACTAAGTTTTGACCCTGAGACCTCAAGAATGTCACAGTAGACCGTCCCCCCACTTGTCTTTCTGAAATGGAAGACTAAAGTTAAATATTTTCGAGTTTCCCCCCAAAAACCTCATTTTTCGATACCTTCTCGATATGCTAGAGATTTCTAACCTAGCGCAATCGCTTCCTCTCAAAAAGTTGGTCCCGGGCGCGAAAATTTGGAAAATTACCTCCAAAACTGACGGTGCCGCTGAGGGAAGACCAGGAGCTGAAGTGGAGACGACCAGGAGAAAAAGCTGAACTGAAAACTGAACTGAAGTTTCTGGAGAGAAATGACCTTCCACGTGGCATATTCCTCCGCAAAAAATTCCTCCGCAGAGAGCGCTCACCATGGGAAAATGCGTCGCCATGGGGAAGTGGGCCGCCAAGGCTCCTCCCCTTCCACCGCACCAGGGGTAATCGACCCCGGGAAATCGATTGGTGATATCAGCTGACTTGTATCTCTGTCCTCCGCCGAACTAGGTTACCAGCAAGCACGAAAAAGAGGAGCGCTCACCATCAGCAAAACCGACGCCATGGGACAGAGGGGCGCCAAGGCTCCGCCCCTTCCACCGCACCAAGGCACGGTGCGGCCAAATCGACGAGGGCCGAAAAAAAAGCGTCGGCGAATGCAAGCGCGCTCTGTCTGCAAATGTACGCAGCCAAATGAATAAATTTAGTTCCTACTGTAGTATTTTTCAGTTTTTCAAATTGTTTTCGAGGAATTTATTGAAAAATAAAGAAAAATTACAACAAAAAACGGAAAATTTACAAAGAAAAAAAGAGAAAAGAAGAATTTTAAGAAAAAAAAGTGAGAAACAGTAAAAATTGACAAAACAAGTGAAAAATTGACAGAGAAAAAAGTGAAAAAAAGAATTTTGAGTGAAAAAGTGAAAAACAGTGAGAATTTACAAAGAAAAAAAGAAAAATTAACAGAGAAAAAGTGGAAAAAAGAACTTTGAGAAAAAAAAGTGAAAAACAGTCAAAATTTACAAAGAAAAAGTGAAAAATTAACAGAGAAAAAATGGAAAAAAAGAATTTTGAGCGAAAAAGTGGAAAAAGAGAGAATTATGTGAAAAACGTAAAAACGAGAAAATTTTGTGAGAAAAAAAAGTGGAAGAAGAGAGAATTATGTGAAAAAAAGTGAAAAAGAAAGAATTTTGAGAATAAAAAGTGGAAGAAGAGAGTGTGAAGGTGCTCCTTTACTGCATGTCGCTTGCAATAGAAGATTCTTCCGGAGACTAAAAACAATAATGAATAGTGATTATAAAAAGAATCAAACCTCCAAGTCATTGATCATATTGGTACATAAAAGCTCTCGAATGATGTACCAATACCGATCTGGCTTGCTGTTGAATGTAGAGAATCTCCGCTCCAATTTATTGAAATAGGAATGGGTACATTCGATACCCTGTTCAGAAAGAACTCCAAGGGTTTTCTGATCTTTGGCCATGTCTACCATGTGAAATAGCAGCGTATGAAGCTTTTGAGTGATGCTCTCTTCAGGAGCGACGAGCTTCAAACTTGCGGCCAATTCATTCCTGGCTTTTTCGAGTTCCCTTAATTGCACATCGTCTAATAGAACGTTGCGTGATAACGACATAATTTTTTCGACGTGATTTCCAGTATACATTTGGAAATGTATATCGAAAATAAATGAACAAGATAAGATAAAACCGACTAAAAATAATGGAATAAGTAGTATTAATACGCATTTTTAGTTCCAGAATAAACGTTCCATTCAGGCAAGTCACTTCCAGCCTTTCATTCACTTTATTTCACTGATGAAATGTTGAAACTGATGAATTCGAGCAGATGAGCCGTTATGAGAATAGAATTCCAAAGATCTGTATCTGTGTAATTAATCTGAGATTATCTCAACCCTCCCTATCACTATGAAAAATATCGTTCTACTGGCTATATTGACATGACAACACTCAAAAACGAGACAATTTCCATATCGAACAAACTTCAAGTTGAATAAATCGATCTGAAATTCAATTCCCAACTTATTCCCCTTTTTTCCAGAATCAGCGATCCATCCGGAAGAAATCCCTCAAAGCAATTCCTCGAATAATTCGACTTATCGATTTCTGAGAATATTTCATTCAAACATTGAAATTCCTTTAAAAACATAGCGATCGTCAAGAATCAGTCTAAAATAAAACCACCAAGCTGTTCTGTTCTACTTTAGACCAATTAGATCGATTTAGCTTGAAGAAATTCCATGCAATAATTTTTCCAAAATTGTCAGTCACTAAAAATTTCGATAATTTTTTCTTCAAAAGTTGAAATTTCTCTGCTCAAAATGATTCAATCATGACAAATCTTTTTTTTAAACAATCAGTGGGCTTCTGCGATCAGTTTGATACCAAATTGATAAAAAGATTTTAGAAAAATTCTGAGAAATGATTTTTTGAAAATTGGGCACCACTGATTTTTGGTAAAAACTTCACGAAAACTGAAATTTCTCTTCTCAAAATGATTCAATCATGACAAATCTTTTTTTAAAACAATCAGTGGGCTTCTGCGATCAGTTTGATACCAAATTGATAAAAAGATTTTAGAAAAATTTCGAGAAATGATCTTCGAAAATTGGGCACTACTGTTTTTTGAGAATTTTTCCACAAAAACTGAAATTTCTTCGCTCAAAATGATTCAATCGTTATAAATCTTTTTTTAAGACAATTAGTAGGCTTCAGCGATCATTTCGAGACCGAATTGGAAAAAAGATTTTAGAAAAATTTCGAGAAATGATTTTTTGAAAAATGGGCACTACTGATTTTTGGTAAAAACTTCACGAAAACTGGAATTTCTCTGCTCAAAATGATTCAATCATGACAAATCTTTTTTTTAAATAATCAGTGGGCTTCTGCGATCAGTTTGATACCAAATTGATAAAAAGTTTTTAGAAAAATTTCGAGAAATATTTTTTTGAAAATTGGGCACCACTGATTTTTGAGAATTTTTGCACAAAAACTGAAATTTCTTCGTCTCAAAATGATTCAATCGTTATAAATCTTTTTTTAAAACAATCAGTAGGCTTCAGCGATCAGTTTGATACCAAATTGGAAAAAAGATTTTAGAAAAATTTCGAGAAATGATTTTTCGAAAATTGGGCACCACTGATTTTTGAGAAATTTTGCACAAAAACTGAAATTTCTTCGTCTCAAAATGATTCAATCGTTATAAATCTTTTTTTAAAACAATCAGTAGGCTTCAGCGATCAGTTTGATACCAAATTGGAAAAAAGATTTTAGAAAAATTTCGAGAAATGATTTTTTAAAAATTGGGCATCACTGATTTTTGAGAAATTTTGCACAAAAACTGAAATTTCTTCGTCTCAAAATGATTCAATCGTTATAAATCTTTTCTTAAAACAATCAGTAGGCTTCAGCGATCAGTTTGATACCAAATTGGAAAAAAGATTTTAGAAAAATTTCGAGAAATGATTTTTTAAAAATTGGGCATCACTGATTTTTGAGAAATTTTCGCTTAATTTTGAGAATTCTATCAAAACAAACTTGGAAATTTTGTTGAATCGGCTGAAAATTGTATCAGCAATCTTCTCCAATTCGTTTGGTGCCAGATTGACCGGTCCCTTCACTGAATTCAACGTCGTCGACATCTTTTTCGTTGGGAAATCAGTTTCTTGCCTTCCTTCGAGTTTTAAACAGAAAAAGCGAGTGCAACGAATGATAAAAAGATTTTTTATGATGTATTTTCACTAAATTACATCGAAAAGCGAAGGAAAAACAAAAGGAAATCGAAGAAAAGAGAAAAGAACGAAATCTTCACGAAAAAATTAATTTTTTTTGCGTGGCCGAAGTGCGTGGAAGAACTTTCTCCACTGCGTAACTTGTAGCCGGCCGCGGTCGTTTTGGCCGTACCGTGAAGGGTAATCGACCCAGGGGAATCGATTGGTGATATCAGCTGACCCGTATCTAGGTCACCAGCCGACATAGGATGTGATGGCTGGAGTGAAATTCCACCTAGGGGGCTGAGGGTTGGGCCTGTGGGGTAGTCGAACTTGCTGAGTCGATTGGTGATATCAGCTTATCCGTATCTAGGTCACCAGCCGACATAGGGTGTGACAGCTGGTGTGGTTTTTTCTGTAACTTAACCTAGGGGGCTGAGGGTTGGGCCTGTGGGGTAATCGACCCCGGGGAATCGACTGGTGATATCAGCTAACCCGTATCTAGGTCACCAGCCGACATAGGGTGTGACGGCTGGAGATATTCTGATTAATTCAGAGGGTTGAGAGTTGGGTCATGGGGATAATCGACCCTACTGAGCCGATTGATGATATCAGCTATCCCGGACCGATGTGAAACCTGGCTGACCTAGTTTTGGCTCCCCTGAGAATCTTTCTTGGGGAAAGACCTAGGGACTTGATTTTTGGGCCACAGGGGTACTTTGAGATGGCGAATCCGATGATATACCTGGTTGACCTAGTTGCGGCTCCCCTGAAAATTTTTGTTGGGGAGGGACATAGGGACTTGATCTTTGGGCCACAGGGGTACTTTGAGATGGCGAATCCAATGGTACACCTGGTTGACCTAGATTTTGCTCGCCTGAGAATCTTTCTTGGGGAAAGACCTAGGGACTTGATTTTTGGGCCACAGGGGTACTTTGAGATGGCGAATCCGATGATATACCTGGTTGACCTAGTTTTGGCTCCCCTGAAAATTTTTCTTGGGGAGGGACATAAGGACTTGATATGTTTTTCTATATGTTTTTCTGGCTTTGTCATTACTCACAAACACGCCGAAGAATTCCTGGAACATCGCCTTTTTTTTTGAAATCTAACTCGATTTTTTCGGAAATTGTCTAATATCCTAGTACTTTGTTTAATCACTGGTGACCCCATTTTCAAAAAAACTCCCTATAATTAAAAATGAATCGATAGGTCTCTCCAAGCTGCATCCAATGAGCGCTTGACTGACTCTCAATCTTTTAAAATGACCTAGAAAATCTAATTTCCGTATTTCGCTTCAATTACTCACTGGTGACCCCATTTTCAAAAAAACTCCCTATGTTAAAATATGAATCGATAGGTCTCTCCAAGCTGCATCCAATGAGCGCTTGTCTGACTCTCAATCTTTTAAAATGACCTAGAAAATCTAATTTCCGTATTTCGCTTCAATTACTCACTGGTGACCCCATTTTCAAAAAAACTCCCTATGTTTAAATATGAATCGATAGGTCTCTCCAAGCTGCATCCAATGAGCGCTTGTCTGACTCTCAATCTTTTCAAATGACCTAGAAAATCTAATTTCCATGTTTTGCTTCAATTACTCACTGGTGACCCCATTTTCAAAAAAACTCCCTATGTTAAAATATGAATCGATAGGTCTCTCCAAGCTGCATCCAATGAGCGCTTGTCTGACTCTCAATCTTTTCAAAATGACCTAGAAAATCTAATTTCCATGTTTTGCTTCAATTACTCACTGGTGACCCCATTTTCAAAAAAACTCCCTATGTTAAAATATGAATCGATAGGTCTCTCCAAGCTGCATCCAATGAGCGCTTGTCTGACTCTCAATCTTTTAAAATGACCTAGAAAATCTAATTTCCATGTTTTGCTTCTATTACTCACTGGTGACCCCATTTTCAAAAAAACTCCCTATGTTAAAATATGAATCGATAGGTCTCTCCAAGCTGCATCCAATGAGCGCTTGTCTGACTCTCAATCTTTTCAAATGACCTAGAAAATCTAATTTCCATGTTTTGCTTCTATTACTCACTGGTGACCCCATTTTCAAAAAAACTCCCTATGTTAAAATATGAATCGATAGGTCTCTCCAAGCTGCATTCAATGAGCGCTTGTCTGACTCTCAATTTTTCAAAATGACCTAGAAAATCTAATTTCCATGTTTTGCTTCAATTACTCACTGGTGACCCCATTTTCAAAAAAACTCCCTATGTTAAAATATGAATCGATAGGTCTCTCCAAGATGCATTCAATGAGCGCTTGTCTGACTCTCAATTTTTCAAAATGACCTAGAAAATCTAATTTTCGTATTTCGCTTCAATTACTCAAGGAGTTTTATGAATACAGGGCTCCCACTAGGTAAAACCTAGAGCTCTGAGGTTTCAGTAAAATCAATGTGAGTGTGTATTGCAAAAGCCTGAATTTAAGTTGAGTACGCTAGCTATAGATATTTCGCGTTGTTCATTCAATTATTTGTTTTTTACTGGGAAAGGAACAAGTAAAACTATATTTTCAATCTGTATTCTTTCAAATTTTATTTTGGGTTTTCACGAGTCAATAATATTTTGAATATTCGAGTTCAGATCAAGTAGGATTTTCCAGTGGCCGTCTTTTTCGTCTTGAACTCATAAAGACCAGGCTCAAATCCTGGAATCACTTGTTTCAACGAGTCTTTCAACATTCGGTAATTGACCGTGTTCGTGTCACATGAAGCCATGAATGATTTGATGAGCGCAACCATCCATTTCTCTTGAACAAACTCCTCGTAGCTCTTTTCAAAACGTTTCTTTCTTGCCACCATTTTCGAATGGTCATCATCCTCATCATTGTAGAATACATATTCACCAGCTAACTCAATCATCCCATACAACATCATCATGGCATCATCTCGTGTAGTCGCAACTTTACCGGCAATCATATGAGGAGTGGCGATCCAAGAATTTTGGAAGATTGAATCCCTCTCGTCACTGGCACGCTCCTGATGCTCCTGGGCAATACCGAAATCGATAAGGACGATTGGGTGCGGATTCTGCACGTAATTTCGCTTCAACATGATGTTT
>GL380146.1:28804-65890 GCA_000143925.2 Caenorhabditis brenneri
GGCACCTCCAAAAAACATTTGGTAACTGTTCCAAAGAACTGATGAATGTTTAGAGTACTGATAAAATTTGCTACCATCTATCGTCTCAAACAAATCATAGAACATTTTCGAATATTTGACTTTATTCGAAATTCTGGATCCAAACTTCCGTTACCCTTTTTTCGCAGTTTCAAAGTATCCATTGACCATTTATGAAGCTGAAATCTTCGATGCTCCAACGATTTCTCAGAAGAAATATCTACTTCGTTCTTCCGGAACTTCAAAAAAATTTCACTTCTATTCTGTGACTCCCCCTAGCTACCGTAACCCTCGAAAACTTTGTCCCTTCTCCGTCAGTCCCCAACTATTGACCTCAAGATCAGAGACACTGATTTATCCTCCGTCGTCGTCGTCTCTAATCGCTTCCAGATCTTCTTCTTTCTCATTTTTCGTCTCATCTTGTATCGACCGACCGTTTCAATAATATCTTTTTTAAACGAATTTCCAATCTTTTGAAATCTAAATTTAGCTTTTCCCGAGAGAGTTGTTACTTGTATCCGTATAAGATCTTATGGTATTTTGGTATGTGGAAAGTTTTTAGTACCAGTTTTAGGCATATCTTGATGAAAAGAGAGAAATGTCGAGAGTGTTCCAGTTTAGGAATACAGGAAAATGTCGAGGGATCAAAATATCGGGGAACTAGTTGATTCTTTTATTTAGGGAAATTTCAGAGAAATTAGTTTCTAAGCTGGAATTCGACCACAAGCAAAGCAATTTTAAGAGCTTGTTCATAATAATTTCAAGAAACAGTGAACAAATCACATTGACCAGAGTAGCAAACTTATGGTTGAGATGAAGTTTAGAATACATTGATGAGGAATTGCCGAATTAAAGCTGTTTATTTTAGAACTTCGTAAAACAGTTTCATGAAACTGGGAGTTTTAGAACTCAGAATCTCTTTTTTTTGCCATAAAGATTGGTTGAGTCGAAAAATCAAATGAGCAGATCTCCAAGCTCTCTAATTTTTTGAAAGAGCTGACAACTGACAGTTGTGAGACTCAAGACAGTTCGTTTTGCTAACCCGTCAAAAACGTCATCTCGGGAGAATATCACATTGGGATATCTAAATTAACATAAAGTTCATTTTTGTGTTTCCTAAAATTATTTCCGGAAACTGTAAAATCCGTAAATCAGAACCAGAAACTCTGAATCTTTTTCTTCCCTGTTTTGATCTTCTTTCCTATTCCTCATCTTTCTTCAGAGTCTCATCAAGATCCTTCTCTTCCATTCTTTTAGCTTTTCATTCGATCTCCTAGATCAATATCTCGATCAACACCAAACCTTGTTATTCTCCACCCTCCCGACATATTTCTAGGCCATTTCGGACGGAATTGACGATCTCTTCCTCTTTCTCTCTTACTTCCGAAACAATAATATTTTTGAGACATCAAAGTAACAGTTTGGAATATTTACTCAAAAAACTGGAAACCTGTTGACTTGTTCTCTCGATGTGCTCTCTTCATCTCTAGTTTCTCTATTCGATTGCTCATGGATCAATCATTCACAGGTTAGGTACACAAATCATGAAAGAGCACTCATATGATTGCTGTTATTTTGCTACTTTTTCACTTTTTTTGCAACAAATTCTCATGATAAAATGATTTTTTCTCTCCCATACGTAGTAGTGTGTCTATGACTGATTTCGAAAATGTGATTTTGATTTTAGAATTGTGCTCAGATTTTTGACTTTTATAGACGGTCAATGTTATTTATTTAAGCTACGATTACGCAACATCTGGCGCACTAATTTTCTTTGTTCAATTAATATCGGGATACTGGAACATTAAATTTTTGAATATAACTAGAATCAGTTGATGCCTTTTTGTCCATAATCTATCTATAACTTTTTTTAGGATTTTGAATTTTTTGAAGTTACTGTTTCATATTGTTCAACTAAGTTTCCACAGTCTCTTCGTCTGATTCTTCTACCTGTCTCAACTTTTTTTTTATACCAAACCGTTTTAGAAATCTCCCCAATGATCAGAATCGTTTCACCAATAAGACCTATAAAATGAATAATTCATTAGAAAAAAATCACAGGGTATGGAACTGATCTTTCTGTTCAAATAAACATGAATCGTTCTCATTTTGGTTAGTTCGTGAATATTTCCATCAGGTCAAAACATTTACAAATTAAGAAAACTTTTCCGTCGCTTGGGTTACGCCTGTCTTGAAACAGTAATGTGTGATGCCACTAGAGAACCATTTATATGGTGGTAACTATGCTGATTTTTGAATGCCAATTAGTTCTATAACCCCAAAAACCGTGATTCGGGGGGATCGCGGGATGAACTGAATTCTGATCGTTTACCAGAGTTGCATTAGGTTTCTAAGGATACGTTTTCAATGAAACCGTTTCATTAGTGTCGAGTTATACACCAAAAACTAACTGGAAGTACGAGTTTAAAAAAGAAAACTGTTGAACTTCTTAATTTCAAAGATTCGCTAACTCCATATTCGAGATGGTTCATGAAGGAAGCAGAATTATAGCTTGTCAAACCTATAGTTTGTTAACTTTGCAAAAGATTGTTTCGAAAATGTAAAATTGTGCCAAGTGTGCCAAAGAATCTAGTGCCTCTTTTGCTTTTATTAGGATTTTGACTGGGAAACTTCAGAAATTGAGATGATATTTTGGGCTCGATTACATAGGACCATCACCCTCGATGCCGTCACCTTAATTTACTAACATTCTGGAACTGAATTTATTTTTTTTTCAAGAGTGCGACTTTTTAGATGTTCCTTATCACACTACCATCCAAATTTTCACCTCAATTCGATTGCATTCTGAAACTGTACTTTTCGAAAAAAAAAACTTGTTTCAAGATTCCCATTCCCTCTTCTTTTATTTCCCAATAATGCTCATTTCGAAATCTCCTTCTCCCCAGTTATGCATCTCTTTTTATGTACACTCTTGTTTGAGTTTGTGCTCTTATCATCCATTATTATCATCTTCTCTTCTCTCTTTTCCCCTCCAATTCTCTTATTTCTTTTCGTTTCGTACTCTCTTACTATACATACAATATACATATGACCTAAATCGTCTGATTCCAGGTATCTCTCACTTTCAAGCCGCCAAAACGACGTCTTCACTTGTCATGGAGTTTTTCCGATCGCCGCCTCAGACGGCGATTTTTCCGACGGCACTGTCTGGAGCATTTGTGACGGCTGCTCTCCAACAACAGCAGTCATCGCCATCATCCAATCTTCCAGTCATTCCATCACCAACTGAAATCGTTACCACTGCCACATCCACATCTCCGATCCCAATCACAACTTCGGCATCACCACCGAGTCTTCCGATGTTCCTGAACTTTCCGAGCACATCCACAACGACAAGTATTCTGATGGATACAGTACTTGCTGCTCAGAAGTTGAATCAACAACAACAGCAGTTGAATTTCATGGTTGTGAAGCAGGAGCCAACAGTTCCAGTGATATCAGCCACGGCTTCACAAAGAGGATCCCCTCCAGGAGCTGTTATCAAGGTGGGTGTATTTTTTGAGTTGATTGAAAAAATAGAAACAAAAAAGAAGTGTTTGTTAGCTCAGTCACTTAAAAAATCTGGATAGTTTATTCAAAATTTCATGCAGTGAAAATTTTTTACAGTTACATGATTATGTTAATTTTTTGTAGACAAGATTAACTAACGTTGAAATACTCTTCCTATTTTTCTACTTATCCAGATCCGTTCCCACGTATTTTGTACTCTTTTCTCCTATATTTTGTTCTCATGGTACATCTGTATCAACTGTCACTCCTTGATACTTTGATGCCTTCTTCCAATTCCGTAACATTTATCAATGACTCTTCGTATGTGCACGGGAAGATGATTTAGCGCTCTCTCATCGACTGAAAGGTTGAAAAGAATGAAAGAGCAATGACGTCGAAACCTCCCTTCTGTTCTGCATTTCCAATGATTCTCTGCATTTTTTGAATTGTTTCTGATCTCTGCCATAAATAGGAAAGGGATCTTTCTAGAAGAGAAGATCCTTCCGAAGATCAGATAATTTCGGTACAACAGCACTCATTGTCTGGAGGCAATAACATATTAATTTTATCCTCGAAAATCTCCGTGTTGTGAATGGATGTAGCCTTCGAATCGCCGTATTACCTAGAGCCGCTGAAACCGGAAAGCATCATAATTTTTGTCTCCGATCTTCGTTCTGTGCACTCATGTTTCATAAAACAGCTGCACCAACATAACAACAAACTGTACAATATACCTTCATTTTCGTTGCAAATGGCATACATTTAAAATTATTTGACAAATAATAAAATTTGTGCGTGTTTAATCGCTCGACAATGATCACGATGATCAGTATCAATGAAACAAAATGCCAACCGGAAATGTCTCAAAAGAAGACAGTTCATTCACGTGGTTTTCACAGAATAACCTATTTGCACACGGGAGCACCCAATGCAAAGGTTTCGGGGAGGAGAGGGGTCGGAAAATGAGTTCGGTTGTGTAATTTCCAAAGATTTGGAGGCTTTAATACTGTAGAATGCTGACTGAAAGCAACAAGTGCCTTACATGAAGCAGCATAAAACTTCTGGTGTCCATTCGAGTTGCTTTGGAATAAAAATCAAACCATAAAGCCTTGACTGTTTTCAAAAACTCAAACTCTTTACACAAAGTTACTGGAACAGAAAAAAAGCGAAGCATTACGACAAAGCCGGATCCATGTTTCAGTGCTCGAATTTCGAAACGTTCCGAAACACTAACTCAATTAGATGAATACCAGTCGGTGGCGCCGCCTACGGCGGCTCACCTCCTTTTTCTTCGTCGCTGCGCTCCTCAATGGGGGTTAAGTTGCCATGCTCAAACTCATTTTTTATCTTCGAGTAGTGATGCACCTAAGCCTTCTTCTGAAGTTCCGGAAGTTTGGAAAACTTGGATTCCCGCCAAAAATTTCGAAAATTTGAAATTCCGCCAAAATTTTCAAAAATTCGAATTCCCGCCAAAAATTTCGAAAATTTGAATTGCCTCCAAAATTTTGAAAATGTTTTTTCGCCAAGATAATCATCAAATGTTTTGACTTTCTTGAAGTTTCTAGAAGTTTCTGGAAAGTTATCTATCTAGCCCTTGTCCGTGGAGTTTTGGAGTACCGTAACTACCGTAATCCTACAGTAATCTCCACCATTTTTTGAAGGTGTACTATTGGGGTCCCTTAGATAGTACTTGCAAAAAATGGAACAATTCTGAGCACTCTGAACCCGTTTTCAGATTCGATTCGGAGCTCGGATTACTGTAGCTACCGTAATCCTACAGTAACCCAAGCTCCAAACGTTATAGAATTGAAGCGCTCGGGGACCCATGACCATGTGCCAAGTATGGTACCAAACGGTCGAAGGGCTCAAAAGTTATTGAGTGATAAGCGCTGGACACACACACACACACACACACACACAGACAGAGCTTGCCACTTAGTATATAGAAGAGATCATTTGTTTTGTGCGAACGAGTTCAAATATCGAACAATCAGAAAGTATAACTCATTAAGTATACCTAAAACCCTTCTGAAACATGAAAAAATTTTCGAGTTCAACTGATTCTAGCAGTTGAATTTTATATAAAGTTTTCTTCGATGAGACATGGATAATATCCTCCAAAAATCAAACTCTATACACAAAGTTTTTGGAATAGAAACATTTTTTAAGTCAAAAAGCCGAAATATCAGGATGTGGATTCAATACTATGGATAAACGTGATCCAATCACTTTTTTATTCTTTCGATCTTTTCTTTTGGCTTCCGGGAATTAAATCAAACCAAAAAGTCATAAAAAAATAACAATCCCTAACAAAACTGCACAGCAATTTTAGTTCTCCACTCGAGTTGCGTCTGAACTTTTAGTAGCTCGAGAAAAATTAATTGCATTACTGCTCTTCCACGAACTGATTAGTGCCCAGCTTTTTTTCCTGGAATTAAAAACGGTCTGAAACAGGATTTTTCAGCAAGATAATATTTTTTGTGTCATTCACTTCCTCATTGAAACAATCAGGAAATGTGTTCCACCAAGAATAGATCAAACCCTTTTGAAACAGAAAAAACATTGATAGTCCAACTTATTTTGCAGTTGAATTTTCTACTAATGTTACTATGATGAAACGTGACTATCCTCCAAAAAACTAAACTCTATACACAAAGATTTTGAAACAGAAACAAAAAAAAATCAAAAAACCAAAATATCAGTATGTGGATTTAATATTTTGATAGGCAGAATATACGTAATCCAATCACTATTTTCTGATTCTGTTGATCTTTTTTCTTTAGCTTCCGGGAATTGAATCAAACCAAATCAAATATCCAGTTTTCTCACCTGTCCATGTACGTAACTTTTATTTATTGAATTCTCCAAACAACCTAGATATCCTTCGAAAGTTACTGTACTTTTATGGAACGTTCCCTATTCATCTTTTTATACCGAAACATTGTGTAGTTCTTGTCCTTCTTTCCATACAACCTACACACTCATTATGTCCATTTCCTCAATTCATCCATGAAATCTTTCTCGCTCTTTTCGCGCATAGTACCCGATTTGTGTGTGTTTCGAGTGTTGCTAATTTCTCGTGTACGCCAATTTTTGAGCGCTGTTGTTGCTGCTGACCCAATTTACACTAGCTTCATGTTGAAAAGAAAGAGAGAGAGAGAAAAGGAAAACCGGAAAAGGACTGTACGAACATTAAAAACTAATGGAGAAGAGAGAAAGATCAGAACACATTTTTATATCAGTTGATGCCAAGGTTCGATGTTTCATGTGAGCACCAAAAAGAGTAAATATCACAAGATCGCTGACAAAATTTGAACCTGACTCACTCCAAAATGATCTGCAAAAAAGAACCAAAGAACGCAGTAATATGTTAGCCCTATTTCCCATAGCTGCTTTCTAGCAGCGTGGTGTTGCGGTTAACAATGTCGCCTTCCAATCTCGAGACGGGGGTTCAATTCCTGTCAACGCCAATACCTTTTTTTTTTTGAATTTCTACTTTAAAACTTTCTTAGCAGCTTACAAAATAGAGTGTATTTAGGATGGTCTCTCAGTGAGCAAACTTCAACTAAAAGAAGAGCATCACGTTCTTCTTCCGAAGAACCTCTTTTTCTGTCTATCAAAGACACAAAATAACTCAAACAAAAGTTTCCATTGAGATCATCGGGATCCCAAATGAGAAGTTTCTTTTCTCTCTCCCCTCACACCACAGTTCAGTGTCTACGTCTCTCTCTTTTTCAGCTTCTCACTCTCTCCGTCTAACCAGCGTGCAAAACGAAATATACGCAACAAAAATGTAAACTTTAGAGGAGAGACGACCTATCTTCTCACTGACACTCTCTCAAGAGTGCCTCCTGTTTCAAAGTGTCCTCTAACATAGACCTCCAATTCCTTCAGTATCTCTCTTCAGGTTTCTTTTCGTCTCTAAGTCTCTCCTATCTCTCACCACCAACCATGCACTTCTTTTTCCTATACTTCCCGCCTTTTTCTGCCCTCTCCTCTTCGTTTTCTCTATCTTCTTCGATCATTTTTCGGTCTTCGTATCAAAGGATCGCATTCACTTTTCAACTTTTCATCTATTGATATCACCTTGGACATGGAATCCCCCCGATATTTTAATATGTACTCTGGTCAGAAGCTTCTTTTTGTAGTAGTAGTAGTGGACTTGTGGTGGGAGTGAATTCTGACTTTTGGAAGAGGGTACACTCTAGTGTTGATAAGAAACCTCGGTCTAGAAGTGGAAGAGTTTCAAATCTGTAGATAATATTATTTTTGAATTCTGAAGTCAATGGGATGACAGTGGCCATTCAAAATCATGTAGAACGCCTAGAATAGAAGTGAGTGTACCTGAAAAAAGTCATTTTTGCTAGATTCTAAACAAAATTCGAGTCCAATCCGCTTACTTTTTTGTACTCCTCTACATACTCCTCTTGATCTAATTCTCATCATTTTCTCCAGTACATCTCGTTCAAAATCGTTTTGTTTTGTTGATCATTCTTCCTCCCGCACAAAGATCATTCGGGTTCGATGCGATCAAGAATGATAATAACTTTTTTTTCCAAAAAAACCTTTTGCCACATGTTTTGCTCCACAAATTCCCACACAGATTCCTTCTGTGTCGGTTTGTGTGCATTGTGGTATGAAGGCTCAGTTTGCTCAGACCGCTTTCTTTCTCTCTCTGTATGTCACTACACACAAAAGAGAAATGAAGACAAATATCCACTTCGTCGTCCTCCTGTGAATATCCCATATCTCTTTCTCTCTAATTCTCTATTTCTCTTCCTTTTCTGCATCTCTAAAACTCATCATATTCTGAGCAATTGTCGAAAAGAAATATGTTTCATGTCATGTCAGAAATGTATAAACATATATATATAGAGAGAGTGCGAATAAACTACAAAGAAAGAAGAAAACGGGAAGAAGAATCTATAAAAAGGACAAAT
The DNA here is from genome assembly GCA_000143925.2 of Caenorhabditis brenneri. NCBI lineage: Eukaryota > Metazoa > Nematoda > Chromadorea > Rhabditida > Rhabditidae > Caenorhabditis > Caenorhabditis brenneri. Next base: position 37,273 of record GL380146.1, read on the forward strand.
ATGGGTTGAGGAGGAGGAGGACACAAAGAGTAAAGACCACCCATTCAATCATCATCTTCGACCCTTGTGTTGAAAGCTTGTGAAGAAGAAGAAAAAAGAATGAAAAGAGTTTGGTCTCGAGGTTTTTGTCGGTCTTGAGAATGGGAAAAAACGAAAAAACTACAGATGTTGCAAATAAAGAGTAGGAGGACCAAAAACGCCGCGCGCGTCACATCCTTGAGTACTGGTGAAAGCGTGCGAAAATGACGAAGAAGACGCCCTTTTTTCAAGAGTATTCTATTACGGTGATGGATGACAAGTACCACTTTTCGATATACGGAGGAGGAGGAAAGGGTTTTTGAAACTTTTGAATGGAATAGACTGTTTTTGATGTGTAATACAAATTATGGTTTTTAATGTTTAGAAAAACTTCGAGAGGATCCGTACGGGTCTTGCCGCGCTCGGAAAACTTCTCACTGTAGAAATTATTTCGTTTTTTTTATTTCTACAATTGTATCAGGAAAAACCGACTAGAACTCTCCTTAGATTGAGGGGGATATTTTGAAAATCTGTAAATGCCCAAGTTGCTACAGAAAAATTTTTTGAGCCCCACGATACCCGTCTAGTACAATTTTAGTGCTTTGCAGCTCCAGAGAACCAATTATGAAATAATTTTTCACAAAATCCAGATACTATAGTTTTTATTTTCAACGTTTTCAAAACGTGTATTAATTGGTTTTGCAGTCAATACCGAATTTTCTTAAGTTCCTGAAACATGAAAAATTTTATAAAATCTTACCCAAAAACAGGCTTACTTTTCCTTCCAAAAGTATGATTCTAGTTTGCACTCCTCTCATCCATTTTTTTTGCAACTGGATCCCTGTTCCACATTTATTAAAATTCATGTGAATCGATGCCATTCACTCACATTTTATTCCAGAATCCACAATATTTTTCCATGCAAAACGCTGCCATAGGTGTCTGACCTGTGTGTACAAAACACGACAAAGTTAACCGAGAGAACCGGTTCTTCTTTTTGAGTTACGTGGTCTTTTTTTATTCTTCTCTAACTGTTCTTCTTCGTCTCTCAAAATGTTTCGTCGATAGGTGATAGACACTCTTTTTAGTAAGAAATGCCACATTTTGAATCTTTTCTTCTCGGTACAAAGTTTAGAATCCCACGCATAAGGAGAGCTTAGGTGGAAACATCTGCTTGAGTTCTCAAGATTATAATAGATTAGTTGTCATAGAGTTTTCTTATTTTAGAAAAAAACTGAAAAATGTGAGATCTTGTTCAAGTCAACATTCTTGTTTATCCTTTCTACCAAATGACCGTTTTGGGAACCGAAGATTGAAAGTTTTCCAACCTCCATCCAAAAAGATGAATATTACTTAATTCTTTGATATTCCCGGATTACTTATTCAATGATGAATATCCGGGTAATGCCAAGTAGTCATTTTCACGTTTTCCAGCTATACTATAGCGTCTACCAATTATATTGTCTCAAAGTTCACTCAAACCATATAATTTGCAACTGCTCCGATGATCTGGCCTAGTTGAGCCGGCCTTTTCAGTGCAGCCTTTTGAGAATGCACCGCCTGTCTCATTAGAGTTGTACACGCCTGAGCCCCCGTTAAGCTCATTTCTCCATATGCTCAATGCTCTCTCTTCCACTCCCTCTTCCACCTTTTCAGTAGTAGTATTTCCTTCCTTTTTCTTCACCTCCTTTTCAATTTGTTTCTCCTCTTTTTGCAACATTTTCCTTCTTCTTCTTCCCACCTTCCAACCACTTCTTCTTTCTTTTTCCCTTCATAGTCATATGCGCATAACACACTTCTTCTTCCACAAAACATCCCGTAAATAAGGGGCATATTCGAAGGACGTCACTCCTCTTCAGGTACCCTCTTTTAGAGGAGTTTTGTGTCCTTTTTCCTTCCTTTTCCACGAGAATGACCCTCTTCCTTTCCTTCTTCTGAAGTAAGAAGTAAGAAGGTTTCAAACTACATTCTTCCAAGATTCGAAGCTCCTTCACCTCCTGCTCCTGCTTCATCTTCTTCCGAAGTCTTCGGTCTTCTTCGGTTCGTCGCGCCTCGAATTACGCTTTGTTTGCGCCCTAGCTCTGGCGGATAGCAATGCAGAAAAAGAAATTTGAGAACAACATAAGCTCTCTTGCTCTTTTCTTCTTCTTCTTTGTCGCTTGCTGCTTCTTTTTGACCTTTTGTCGTACCCCGAAAAGGTACGAATTTCTGTATAGACAATGCACCGACAAAAGTTGCTTTTTGCTCTATTTTTGTATGTTTTTCGTCGGATACCGGAAGAATTGTGCAATTGTGCAGCTGTATATTTTGATCTACTTTTTGTGATTTTTTTTCTTTCTTCTCTCGACCCGGAAGACCATGCACTGTATTTTGCTACAAAAATTCTCCGATTTTCTAAGAAAAAAATTTCTCAAACTGTCACATTCTTGGATTTCCGATCAAAGAATAGATAAAGAATTGATTTTTTTGCCTCGAAAAACGATTCGAGGGCTACGTGACTTTCTCTAAAATTCAATTTTTATTAATCGGTCTTTTTTCTCTCTTGATTTTTTTCTTGTTCTTTCTTTCAACAACGGTTTGTTCCGATGTACTACGTCTTCTTCAACGATCTTCTTCTTTTCGTCTCGAAGGGCAGATCAATATCAGTCTCAACGGGAAAGAAGACCTTTCATTCGAATTTCATTCAATTCTTCAACATCTCTCTCCCTCCCTTCCTCTGAAATCGATTATATTATATTCTCTATTTGCTTTACCTGTGCAAATCAATCGATTAATCAAACAATGTCTGCTACATTGAGCTCATTCAGATGAAAAGCGAGTGGTCCACCAGTTTCTTTCATCAGAGTCAAGCGCCTCAACCCTATCCGCCTATGTTAACTGGCGGAGGACCACCATCTAGTTCATCCGCTTCTTTTTTTACACCTCCTCCCTCAATCACTTCACATCACTCATCACCAATTAATCAATCTCCAATGAGTCTTCATCAACCGATTCCACTTATGCAACAAAGTCCTCTTAAAACGACGTCGCCGACGAGGAGTGAGCAAGAATCATTCCCATCGACACCTATGTCCGTGGGGCAAATTAAGGTACTTGTGACTGGGCTTACAAAACAAAATATTGAGAATATAAAATTTAAAAATTAAATTTTTCAATTCAAAAATTAATTTCCAGGGAGAACGATGCGTTGGTTGTGGCAGCGACTCAGCAATTCGTGTTCATTACGGTGCCAGTTCTTGTCATGGATGTAAAGCATTCTTCCGGAGATCAGTATTCGAAGGAAGAGTTTATATGTGCTCTGCAGAGAATCAATGTGATATTACAAATGGTAAGGGTTTCTCCACTTTCACCTGAAGATTTTCCGTGCGTAAAGTGCGTTTCCGAACAAAATCTCATCTAAAGATCTTCATTCTCTTCTTTGACCCAAATTGTTGCAAACAACAAAAATTTACTTATTCACAACTTTTGTTTATTTATCAAAACTTTAAAAGTTCTGCTCCAATAATCATTTGTCATTGTTTTCAGAATCTCGAAACCGATGCCGTGCCTGTCGCCTACGTAACTGCCTTGACGGTGGAATGAATCCAAAACACGTCAGAGAAGAACGTTCGAAGATCGAAAGAATGCCAGGAAACACGTGTACAGTATCAGCCACAAATGGAGTAACACACAATGTGCCAACCACATCTCCTCCACAAGTTCTGGAACAGAAGTACTCGACAGTATTAGCCGCTTCTGCCTCCTCTACAACTATCCCTGAATCAACATCCACCAGTAGTTTCACATCAGTCACATCCCAACCAGCTCCAGTAGAATCCACGACGTCATCTGGCTCAGAAGCAGAGGTAGTTGATAACAAGAAGACGATTCAAGAGAATCAATTGACACTGTTCATGTGTGCTCTGGAGAAACAGACAGAGCAGTTGACAGACGATGATGTGAAGGATAATGATGTGATGGGTGCATGGAGTAGGGATATAAGCCTGACGTTTGGTCTTCAACACCCACAAATGGTCATTAAGAGGTTGCCGGTGAGTTTTTATATTTTTTTATATTTTGGAATAGTAAGTGGGGAGAATTTGCATATAAATTGAAGATGCTCTTTGAAGAGCTTTGAGCAAAAAAGAAACAAAATAAAAGAGAGAAAACGAATCATAACCTGAATTTTTGCAGCTTATGTACACCTGTGAACGGATAATGGAAGCCTCTGACCTCTACCTTTCCTGGTACCGATCCTTTGTATTCTGTGCCGACTGGGCGATGGGAATTCCGGAGTTTCGTGTTCTTCCACTTGCTGATCAGACGACGCTTTTTAAGCAGAACTTCATGGCATTTGGATGGATTACATTTGCTTATAAATGCTACGAATTGAAGCAGCATCATACTGGAATTCCACTTGGAAATGGAGCATTCATCCCTTATAACGACGAGGAACAGAAGAAACTTCCTGAACGATGGGCTCTCACTTACGGAGTTGTATGCAAGAAATTGATTGATTTGATTGTGAAAGCAATGATTGAGCTGCAAATTAGTGAGGAAGAATATTGTCTCATCAAGACTGTTTCATTATTCCAACAAGGTAGGTCAAGTTTTATTCAAAACTGTTTTCTCATAGTTCAAATTTTAGATTGCATTCTATCCGAAACCGGTGCCGGAATCTGCTCCAGAATGCGTGATCGTCTTCTAGATGCTCTTTCTACTCACATTGAAAAGAAGTTCCCATTCCAAACTCAAAGTCAACGATTGACACGTGCTTTGAAGATCTCTCTGATGCTCCCGAGCTTCTCGGTGAGTCAATTTTTCTTTTCAATTTGAATTCAATTCCTAATTCTTCTGATTTTCAGCACATTGGTCAAGTGGAATCCACATTAATTCAACAGTTGACTGCTGCTGATCTCCATCAATTAAGCGGTGTTCCAATGGAAATTTGTGCTGCCCAAACGACTCTTTAGGTGCCAAAAAACCATCCCAGTCATTTTCCAATCTGTGATTTTTCATTCTCATCCCGTTTCCCTCTCCTCCTCTGATTCTTCTTTCTCCAATGAAATCGTGTGCTTTGCGGGTTTTCAAACAAAAGTTTTTTAATGTACACACCTTGTCAAAATTCAGTCTCGTCAGAAATCAATTCCTCGTCTTTTCATCTGTGATTCCCCTCTATGTTCCTCCAGTTTCTAATTTCAGTCATCAAAAAACTCTCGTTCTAGTTTCAAATGTTTCTATTTATTGACTTGTATGTACACCTTGATTCTATGGCTTTATTATTTTTTGGTTATTCATTCTTTACTTTGTTTCTCATTTCTTTCTTTGTCTTTTTAACTAAAAAATAAACTGTTTTATGAAAAATATAATACAGAGTAATGAAATTGAAACACAGTTTCCTTTGCAGATAAAACTTGGGTTTGGAAACTGGAAAATAAATTAAGGCAAGCTTATGAACTGAAAAAGTGGTTCACATCTGAAAATTAAGGAACTATTAACCCAAAATTCAGAAATGAAGAAGCTGATGAACAAAACGAACAATGCTTCCGATATCAAAAACGGTTCCGCTCCAATTTTGATAGAACTAATTTCAGAATCGTTTTCAGCCGGCTCGATAAAACTGGCTCACACATTTTCAGAAAATTTTGTAGAAAGACCTCCGTTGTGGGAAAGGGTTGACAAAAAAAAAACCGTGGAGTTTCATTTAGAATTATACACCATTGGATAGCTAAGCACGAGTTATGCACGAATCTAAATTTTGTTCGGCGAAGTGCTTTTCAAGGTCAAGTTACGTGGATTTTAAACTTGTTTTAGTTGATTTTTTTTAGTACGATGCTTTTCGAATGCTTTCAATGCTTTCAAAACCAGAAACCACATACTTGTCTGCCATTAGAAACAGCGAAAACTCTGTGATCAAATCAAGAAACAGTTCCTCAGTTTTCAAAAGTTTATGTTGAAACTACATATATCATGCTCCTATATTATTATATTTGCTTAAAGGTAAACACAAATGAAATCGAACACTTCCGAACGTTTTACAACCCCTGTTAGCAAATAAACAAATGATCTTCCGACACCGGAAGTTCTTTTTAGAAGAACACCCGAAGATGTAGCCATTAGATAGTGGATAAAAAAACGAACAAGAATATAAGAGAACGTACAGATTTCCGGATGATAATTAGATGTTGCTTGGATAAGAAGAAGTTCGAGTTTGACCTTAGGGTATATAAGCAGAAGCCTAAGCAGAGGACGTGAAGAAGATAGCTTTCAGAGTTCTAAAAATTCGTGGAAGAGGCTGGCCTTAATTTGGAAATCTGGTAGAAGAAGTCAAATCAGTCATTCGAAAAGTGATAAACGTAACTAGAAAATATGAAACGGGAAAACTGATCTCGAAATTTCAGAAAGTTTGTTTTTCCTATTTTCCAGATTTCAGATAACTTTGCCCCCGTTGCATCTTCCTGCATTTTATTGCAACCCTTTTCTTCTCCACTATATTTGTTTTGCATCCAAATTCAAAAAGATGTTTGGGAAGCATTCATGCACTATTGTTATCAGTCATATTATTCATTCTTATCGAATATCACTTTCCTTTTTCTCTCTGCGTCTACCACTCTTTTTCGAAGACTTCTACCATTTGAATACCCAAACTGGTGAGTTTTATTATTCTTCTTCCGGTGTTTTTTATTTTTTATTTTTTCTATCTGCAGCTTCTTCCTGGATGCGGTTCAAAATACATCGTCTTCTGGTTATTCTAGCATCGTCCATCGGATTCTTGCTGCTTCTGATTTGCTATCACTACTATTTTTATGATAGTTCAGTGATACTAATTGATGAGAAATGGAGAAAAGTTATAGAGAAACGGCGAGCAGAGACAGTTAGTTTTTGGAAATTCTCAAAAATGAAATTACTGTTCTAGCAAGTCGATGAAATTTGCTAAAAATAATTATTATTTGATAGGGGGAGGAAGTTAATTACATATTCAGAACGAATCCATCGGTTGCGAAGACTTTTTGATAAAGTTGGAGGAAAAGGTCAAAGTTCCGGTGCTACTAATCGATATGTCTATTCTGGAAAATATCGGAAAACACCAGTGCAATCAGCTGAAAATGTACGACACTATGATTCAAGTGAGTCTTTTTTCTCTTCATCACTCAAAACTTTGAAGAATTTCAGGTGGCAACTGATTCCCGGAAAGATTTGAATTTCATCAATCGAAACATATTCAAACCTTATTTTTTCAAAAATGATGAACTCAAAGATTATTTGGAATTTGACACAGAACCGAAAAGGATAATTCCAAAGTGAGGTCAAGAAGTAGTAACTCCCTTTCACAGAGGAATTGTTTTATAGAAACTTCGAAACAGTAAAGTTTGGGAACATTGCAGTGCCTAGGAAACCATTTAGATTTCGGAAGTTTTGGGAGAGTTCTCGACTTATTGAGTGTGCAAATCGGACCATGAATAGGAAGGAAGGACAGAAAGTGAGTTGTGAGAATCTTATCTTGTTTTGCAGTTTCAATAACTTGTCGAATTTGAATGAAACTTTCCATTTCACTATATGAGTATAGGGAGTATCATTCATCGACTGTTTTTAAAAATATCATCCCTTCCAGAAACGATTGGATCCTAATTTAGCTGCTTTTGAGTTATCCCGTCTTCGAGATTTGATGGTTCGATACGATATGTATCCATTTATAAGTGAAGGAACTCTTCTCGGTTAGTTGAGGATTTTCTTGTTCCAATCCCTTGTTTTAGGTTTCCGTTTATTCATCGAAAACATTCAATTTTTCTAATGGTGCTTTTAATAGGTCATTGTTTTCAGGTTGGTACCGTGAATGCTCCATCATTCCTCATACTCAAGACATTGATGTTTCCGTGATGATAAATGAATTCAATCCGAGATTTGTGGATGATATGAGAGAGGAAAGATCGACTTTCAGGTTGATCAGACGATTGGGAAGAGTAAGACCTTCAGTGTCAACTTCACAACAATCTGAATTGTTACAGTTAGATGCAATGGAGTTGACAGTTTCCCCTAGCAATGGGTACAGAGTGGTCACGGATATATTCATGATGTATGAGGACAAACATAAGAATGGGACAGAGTTCAATTGGATCTCAGGATTGTGTGGTAGGAATGGGTTTAATGAAAGACGGTTGCGAATTGTTAATTGATTTCAAAAAAAGACTCCTGTTTCACAATTTTGATAAATGCGGTAACCCTCATTATAGATATTAGTAGCTGCTTACCTTCTTTATGTTTAGAAGTGCATTTGACATGCTCAGCGAACTTTGATTTTCAAATTCTGAGGTAAAATAACGAGGCTACCCCGGATCAGAACCAAAGTTTTTGACCTTGCGGAGGCCCGGATTCTATGAAAAATTCATATCATCTGATAGAGTTTTTTTTTCTCTACAATTTCATATATTCATATCTCCCGTTTTTCCAGAAACCGGACCCCCGCAAGGTCACAAACTTTGGTTCTGATTTGGCCGGTTCTGATCTGGGGTAGCCTCAAAATAACACTCAAAGGAATAGTAAAGCATTCCGGAAAGTGGACATGTTTTCAGATGAATCAAAGCTCCCTTTTGTACTGAGTATTGCTGGAACGTATCACTGCTTTGATTTGAACTAAAACTTCATGACCTCTCTGAAAAATCAAATTCATTCCAGGTGATGGCGAACGACTCCGATACCACTTCCCACTATTCAGTCCAATGTGTTCTGCAGATCTTCATGGTCACCTGGTATGGACAACTTGTGAACCAGAGAAAGTAATACGTCATGAATACGGAGAGAAGTGGTATGAAGATTTGCCAACAAGGAACTACAGTTGGTACCAATCCATCAAGAATGTGGAGAGGAATGTGGAATGGTTTTCAATGTGGGATATGAGAAAGCTCACTTATATGAATGGGTATGGATGAAATTGGCGGTGCGATAATTTATAATTGCGATCTCTTTTGAAGATTTTCTACGTTTCATGAAGTTTATTGATAATTGAATAAGAATAAGTGTCAGTAGATTAAGACGTTTAGCAAAAGTACATTAAAATTCTGAAAATCTACAAGTGAAATCTGGAATCTTCGAAGTTTCCCCAGCTTGACGAGCCTTCTCAATATCTAATAGACTTCCAACTCCAGTCGGCATCCACACTGTTGTGAATCTGAAATTCTGAATGTTTTTGTTCAATTCCCAAAGAACAAGTAATTTCCAAAACAATAAACGCAAAAAGTAAGTTCACTGAAACAGAAGTCTGCTCATATTTCTAAAAGTCTTTAAATTTTTACACTCACCCATTATTCTTCCCAAACATCATATCCGTGTCCAATCTATCACCAAACATCACAGTTCTTCTTGAATCAAATTTCCCTGGATCGACTCTTGATTTCAGAAAGTCTCCCATTTCCTTATGTGGCTTTCCGAAGACAATATCTGGTTTTCTTCCGGAAACATTCTGAATTGCAGCTGACCATGGTCCAGTTTCAGGTAGAACCATTCCAGGAATAGGTCCAGGGAAGATTGCATCCTCGTTGCTCACAAGAAACTCCACAGATGGATCCGCGAGGAAGTTCGCCGCTTTCATCAGTTTTGGATAGCTGAACTTGAAAAATTTGGTGTGTTGCTAAGTATGCTAGCTGTAGCCACGAAATAATAGCAGCACTTTTAAAAGGCTACTCTCATGCTTTCACTAAAACAGAAATCTGATGAATCAGGCAAGAATTTTGCGGCTTTCATGATATTTGGATAACTAAACTAAAATTCAAAATGCTTTTGCATTTATTTTCTAAGTACTACCGGTTAATATCAGCTTTTCCATTTGTATGTTTTCACTGAAACCGAAATCTAATTTTCTTGCCTAAAATGTGAATCGAAGCTCACAACAACCGCCTTTGGGACTTTTGATTTCACATCAACTTCATTGATAAAATCTACATCGGTATAATCATCCTTGAGATCTGGACCCGTTCCAAAACATTTGACTCCGCCTTCCTTCTCCAAAGTGGTTCGGAGATTCTCCACTCCAATCAGATAGATCCATTGATTTTCGAACTTTTCAGCATTCCGTTTAAAATAATCACATAGAACTATTCCAGGGTTCAAGAGATTCCGTTTTCCAAGTCGACCAAAACCCATTTTTGATACTTTTTGCCTGAAAGCATTCTAATAGTGTATTGTTGTTAAGAACTAATACTACTTATATAGAAGTGGTGAAACTGATAAAAAAAATTAAAAAATTTTCAAAGCCATTATCAAAACACAACTCCCTGCTCCTGAAAAAAACACTCACATGTACTGCTCCAAGGTTTTCGTAGAATTATTTGTCGTGATAAAAACACTCTTCTCCGGGTCATCAAGCAATGTATTGATCCATTCAGAAGCTCCTGGAACAGGGATATCCCCCGTCCAGAGAACTCCATCGGCATCAAAAACAAAAGTGTCGAAATGAGAAAGAAGCTCCTTTTTGGAAATATTTGGAGGTAGCATTTTGAATCAAATGGAAATAAAACTTCTCGCTTTCGAATAGTGGTCTGACCTTTCTCTGGGTACACGATTGAAAAAAGAGATAAGGGAAAGAGAAAGAGCGATAAGAGAAACAAAGAATGACATCAATGAACGTTTATTTTAACGAAATGAAGAAAAAGAAAGAATGGCAAGATAGCCGACATAATACGTACAATATTGTGTGGAGCAAAGAAACAAAGGAGCACCAATGGTTTCAGATTTTCAGCGAGTGAAAATAAGCAAAGGTCGTTTTTTTTATTGATTGGTTGCATCCTGAATCCGTCCGAGGAGTTCGTTGAGGACACTGGTCAATGAGACGGCGGTATCCAAAGAGTTGATTGGGTTGGTCTGGAAAATTGAATGTGCACAAATAAAAGCTGGGGAGCAAAAAGTTTCAAAAAAATGAACAATTATGAAAGTTTTGAAACTGAAATTTCTGAAACTATTGGAAAAAAATCCGTACCTGTTGAGCAGTGTCGTCTTTGAGATCTTCGAGCAGCTGGCTCGTAGTTTTTTGCGGCAAGTGCACTTTGATCACAAGAGTTTCCACGTCACTATCTGCAAATCGAACTCTTTGAAATGTGTCAAATGTCTCCCCTCTTCTCTCTCTCTCTGTCTCTACAGAAAACCAGACCTACCAGTGATATTGATGGATTGATTGAAGACGTTCGACTCAGAAGGAGGAGCTGCCTGCGTTTCCGTAACACTTGTCAATTGAACTGGATTTTCAGAATCATAGAGAAGAGTGTTTCCAGAACCTTCTTCGTCATACATCATTCCAGATCCTTCTGGATCTCTTGCAAGAATCGGATTCGAAGCGGATCCCTCGTCGAAATTTATGAATTGGAGGCCGGATCCTTCGGCGTCGGAGAGGGTCTGAAATGAATAATGATCTCCGGTACCTTTTACAATGACTGTCAAGTCGATATACATCCTTCAAATAAAATATATTCGAAACTGCAGTTAACTGTAAATTTTCTAGACACAAATTATGTGACTTCCCTACAGATCAGTATTGTAGTCTGTCTAGTAATTCCGTGCTCTTCCTGTCTCAAAGGCTATTTCAAATACAACTCCTTTTCACAATTTTTGAAAAGTGTGGAGCAAATAGAAACGCTTTTGGCATCCTTTCTGGACACAAATAGATGGATGAGCATTGGATGAGAGACGGAGATTCAAAAGAAAAGTTGGATAGGTAAGGTTCAATAAAACAATTGATGGGTACACTTGAAAAGTTGACTTTTGAAACAAACATATTCAGAACAGATATCAGTTTCATTCTTCAGTTTTTGTGCTTTTTGAGAGGTAAAATAAAGGAAAAGGTTACTGTATTTGATGAATTTTAGAAAATTCTATTCTATCCAAGTTTCTTCAAGGAGATCATTCAAATTTCACACAACTCTTTTTCAAAAACTGGTTCCTTGAAATCCAGAAGATTTTTAATGACTTATTTTTATGACTACAACTTTATACAACTAGCAATGGTAAAACTGTAAAGTACTGTTTCAATTATCTGATAATAACTTTGGATGATGACTTTCAATAATGCATCTATGTATGCGACAACTCTCCTATACTCACCTCATCTACTTGTCGAGAATACCGGCTTTTAGCCGAGACCAAAGCCATCGAAATAACCAAAGAATAGGTCAAGAATCGAAGCATATTCGTTCTGTTTTTCAGATGTGCACCGCCGTAATCAAGTACCCTATCCTCCGTTCCCTAATAGTTTTATACCTACAAGAAAGTGGGCGGAGTCTAGAGTTACTGTAGCTTCATCTTGTTCCTTCCTCTCCCTTTTTCCTTCTGCCAGTTTTTTGCAAAAATGTTTGCCACTGTTAAACAATGTCAAGCAAAATGAAAAGGGAGAAAAGAGTTGTTCGAACTGTTTCCTTTTTTATAAACTGTGTTCTTTGAAGTGACTTTTAAAAGATTCACTGTATGCTCTTTCTAGAACAATAGATTCTGTGGAAGTAAATGTGTGGGAGTTGAAAAGAGCAGAATTAAAAGTTCGAAGACGTGATCGATCGTTTAACATTCAGTGCACTGAAAGTGAAAGATCATATAGATTACGTTAAGGAAAAGAAACAGAAGAAATATAGTATACTAGTTTCAAGAACTATTTTTCCAAAACATTAAGAATTGTTAGCTTTCTGATGAGAGCCTTGAGAATCCACTGCAAATCAGGGAGCCTTACAATGCTTATTCCAAGTTGAGTTCAATAAAAAATAAATTTGCCTCGAAGGCACAAGTAGAAGCAAGTACTGTGTTTTTTCAAAACTGTGCAAGCAACAAAGCAAAAAATCTCCTAGGTTTTTTTTTAAATTTTTTTCCAGTTTCATCGAACTTATATTCGTACAAGTTGTAATAAATATGTAGTAGTCCGTGGTGGAGAGACCTTCTGGAAAAACACTGCAACCCTGCAAGGTATGGAGCGATTCGCGAAGGGTTGGACGGAAGCTTCCCCGAGTGAATACGAACCAAACTTTTTATACTACAGAACTTGTTAGGTAATATTGAAAGGGCTGATGGACGAACAAGTCCTAATGAAAACATCTATAAAAAGTATTTGATGAATTGGTTATTATTATTACTGTTCCGTTCTGTTAATTTGTGATTCTGTTCTCCCAAAAAAAATTATGCATCTTTTTCGCGTTGTCAGACTGAAACAGTTTTCACGCGTTATCGATAAAAATATATCAAATATTAAAAATTTTCAAAATTGACCCTCCTTATTTCTCACAAACTGGTCATTACAATCTCTGTTCCTTTCTGTTCATTTCCTTTTTGATTTTCCTAACATAGTGATAGTGCCTTTCTGTACTCACTGCCTTACAATTCCTTCTAAAAGAGTAGATCACAAACTATGATTCTCATTTTGTTTAGCTCAACTCTTGAAGTATGCAGATTGAAGATCGCTTCCATCCCTTCCTTCTCTAAAGAACAGTTCTAAATTTGAACTTGTTTCTCTTGACTTTGGATTTTCGAACTTTGTCTCTGACTCTCTATATCTCTTCATCCCTCATTATCTGTCAATTACTTTAGTACTGATCTTTCGAGCACTCGCTTTTGTTTCTTCTTCTTTTTCTGCCCCATCATCAAAGTTCCATTGGCTACTCGTGGTTTGTGTGTGCAGTACAACTTGTTCACCCTTCATTTCAATGTTAATTCAACTTGAAAGCACCAATGCTCATTGTTATTTTTAGTCTCGTCAAACGGTCGGCGGCAGTTTTTCTTTGAAATAGTGACAAGTATTTTACTTGTTGGCACACTTCTTTTGTGATGCCTGCTCCGACGGTCTTTGAGACTTTTGGCGGCCCTGAGCAATGCACAACGAAACTACAGTAAACAGTGGAAGGGTCTTTCGCACCTACTACTGGTCAGGTAAAAAACAAGGGTTCAAAATCTTATTATGATTCAGAACTATTTTTTAAACTGAAATGAGTTTTCAAGTTTTTGACAGGTTTTACGCAGTTTTTACCAAGCTTCTGAATGCGAAACGAAACATTCACTTCACTGGTTTCATCAGTTTGGAATCTGATTCAAAAATCATCACAAAATATTCACTTCAATTATTTCACAAGAACTTACATTAATGAATAAATATCTACAAATAGTTTTAAAGTAATACAATTAAGTACATTTGTCAATGACTAGATGGGCTTCTCCATGAAGATTCTTTGCGGAGCGACACGAATCGTAGTCCGATCGATCGTTGTTTCCTGAGAGTTTAACCCCATTTCGAGACTGGATTTGATTGCCGCTACATCGAATGTCTCATTGTTGAAGTAGCATGCTTCCATCTCCCCGGCCTTACTGAACATCTGAAAAGAAATGCATTATGAGAATCGCGCGTTTTGCAAAATTACCTCTTTCATTTTTGTCGCATCTTCTCTTCTGAACGTCTTATCATCATAATGAATGGCCAACTTTTTGAGATTGAAGACAAATCCGAAATGGATCAAGCGACTGGAAATTCCATCCGTTGGGAATCCCATATTACGTTTATTCAATAAATCGGTGAACGTCTGGAAGAATCGATCCGTATTGTCATCTCGCCTGTCTGCTCCAATCTTGAAGAATCCGATTTGTTTATCGCATATTTTGTAGAGAATCTCGTTGCACGCAGCCGCCGCCATATGGATGTATTCGTATTCGTCTCCTTCGAGAACTTTCGTCTGCTTTCCACGTCGAATAACGACTCCGTTATCACAGTGATAGATTTCGATCATATCAGTTTGTGCCTTTTCATTCATTAATTCGCAGTATTCGATTCCAATCAAAACATGCTTTGGTTGGGCTGTGTTGTTCACGAAGATCTCCATTTCTTTCAAAATGTACTCAATCTTGGTATCTTCTTTTTTGATGGTGGTGCCGGCAATCTTCTTGATAACATCGATGAATCCCAATCTGAAGGAAGAAATGTTTTCACTACAAAACATGAACATGAGCTCACAAATTTTCATCGAAGAACTCGAAGTTGAACTTGGGAACCTTCTGGCACTCCTGCTCGTACTTAGCGAAATGTGTGTCGAACTTTATCTTATCTTCGTCATTCAGGCCTACTCTGAAAATTATATTCATTTGAAAAATATCCCTCAAATCAAATACTCATTCGACAGATTTAACACATCACACTTGTTTGTTAGACGAACTGAACCAACTACTCACTTTAGATCATCCTTATTGATATCCTTTGGATCTCTTCCGGGTAAATCAATGCCGTAGTGTCCCATCTTGAATCGTGAGTACCATCCCATGATTGTCTTCAACTCAACATTTTGCTTCGCTTTTTTGAACTCGTTCCTCGCTTGTTTGGGGGTCGATGCACGAATGTATTCGTAGAATATGCACATTCTCGAGTTTTGAGGCGTGAAGAACTGCTCAGCAGTTGCCATGGTTTCTCTGCTAAAATTCTTAGTTTAGTTTTGGAGGCTTGTAATGATGATGCATTATGATGATGACCGATACTGTGAAACGGTACAGAAAAACGGGTGAAACAAGGTAACGAAAAAGCAAATGAAAGATTAAAGAAGATGAAAGCAAAAAGCAATCTCATTTTTGCGGGTCTCGCGAAGATCGAGAGTTTTTAAACGGTAGTAATTCTAGAATTTATTCCGAAATCGAATGGAAAATGCATTTTATTTTGAAATGATCGGTGTTTGTTTTTATGAAAAACTATAAATTTTCATAAAATTAATATATTTTTGCATTCATTTGGAAAGAGTTGAAGAGCAAAAAGTCTCGTTTATTATAATTGTCCAGCAAACGGAAATTCGGAAATCATTGAGAGAGGAAAACGAATCACTGACGATTGCCACGTTGGTTTGCCCTTATTTCCGTCCTAGGAGTGTGAGAAAATTCATTATTTGTTTTTCAGAGAAGTTGATACGAAGTGAGTTATATTTTTGATTCAAAAAAAATCGTTTTTTTTTCGCCAAGTGTGTCTTCGAAGTTTCGTCTACCGGGCGCGCACAATTTTTTATTATTTTTTTTTGAAAAGCAATTTTTGAGCAAAAAGTCCCGCAGAGCGCGCTTGGTGCGAGCAACAATTGTAAAAAAAATTTTAATTTTACACTGAATAACCGACTTTTTGCCAATTTTTCCACCCTACAAATTTTTTTTTCGAATTTTCGTAACAAAAATGTAACAGATGAGTCGATTATCATCTTTTTGAGCTGTCTACAGTCTATTTTGGATGTTTCTCAGCTTCAAATTTTACAATTCACCGTTTTCAGTATTTTTCGTTTTTTTCGAGAGATTGAGAATAAAAAATCTAGTACTGAATTTATAAATTAGACAAATATCAGTAAAAAAAAGAGTTTGAATTGTTTAAAATTCATGAAATGCATTTCAATTCGTCTAAATTCGAGTTTTTCACATTTTTCACCAAAGTGTAAGTTTCGAAGCTGATAAACAACCAAATTAGTCGGTGGACCTCCTTTCTAAATTTGCTTGCGTGTGCTTGATCTTTTTTCTTCGCAACGCCGGTGTTGACACCTACAGCACTTTGTTTCTCAAAAAAAAACCTTCCTTCAGTTTCAGTTGCAACCGCTCCAAATGACAACTGCTGCTCTTGAGTCGTTTGCCCCGTGGGACCCAAGAACCTACCAACAAGGCTCTGGAGCGTCACAACAACTTCAACAACACAGCCAAATGCCAAGTGAAGTTAAAGTGAGAGAGGAGGATACCAATCGATCTGGGCTCTTCGAAACAGGATTCCCTTATGCCAATTTACCGCCACTCGTGTCAACGTTCACATTCGCTCAAGACAGCGGGAATTGCAACTCAAAGTTCATGCGATCAACTCTCTACAAGGTTCCAAAAACGGACGCAATTATGAAAGAAACTCAGCTACCCTTCGCTGTCGTCATCACACCATTTGCAGAATTGAACATCTACGAGGTTTGTCAACAAGAAATTGTTCCATTATTGATTCAATTTTTCAGAAGGAGCCACCAGTTCTCGACTTTGGGCCACAAGAGCCAATTCGGTGCCACCGGTGCAGAGCATATTTATGCCCGTTCATGGAAATCGGGGAGCGTTCATTCCGGTGTGGGTTTTGTGACACCTTCAATCAATTCGAAACCGCTGATTTTACGGATTTCAAGAACAGACCCGACTTGCGTCTGGGAGTATTTGATTTGGTTGCTACAAACGAATATTGCAAGGTATAGTATTTCAAAGTCTATCTAATACTGAGTAAGATTGTTGAATTTGTAGCACGGTCGAGCCCCGAAAGAGCCGGCGTTCCTCATCATGATCGACGTATCCAACAATTCTTTCTCAATTGGAATGTTGCCACTTCTCTGCCACAATCTAGAAAAAATACTCCGAAATCTTCCAAGAGAAGCTGACCAAATAGAATCATCGATACGAGTCGGCCTCGCCACTTTTGACAAAGCGGTACATTTTTACGACATTTCGTCTGCATCGCCGAAAATGCTTGTCGTGTGTAAGCAACAGTACCTTCTTACTATTCCAAAATATACTTTTTCAGCTGATTTTCAAGAGCCGTTCGTTCCAATGGTTGATGGCCTTCTTCTCCCATACAGTGAAGCACTTCCAGGCCTTCGTGCTGCACTTGCTGAAATTCCGAAAATTTTTTCGCAATCGCGAACCACCGAGACAATACTTCAACCAGTTGTTCAAGCTGGTTTGGATGCTTTGAAATGTGCAGATCGTGCTGGAAAGTTGATTGTTTTCTCAACCGTTCTCCCAACATATGATGCCCCCGGAAAACTGAAAGCCAAAAACGATCGTTCTCTTCTCGGAACGGACAAGGAGAAAAGAGCCCTTGTGCCACAAGAAGATTCCTACACAAAGTTGGGAGAACAATGTGTCAAGTCAGGAGTAACTGTTGATTTGTTCCTGTTTCCAAATGGATTCATTGATGTAGCCACAATAGGTCAGCTTTCAGCAGTTACTGGCGGTTCAATCTTCAAATTCCAAAATTTCTCGGTACGCATTTTTGAAAAAAAGTTTCAATTTCAGTTGCTTTTTGCAGGCTCAGAAAGATGGAATTCGTATGCTATACGAATTGCAAAGACATGTGTCGAAAAAAATTGCGTTCGACTGCATTGCGAGAGTACGTACCTCTACAGGAATTCGACCAATCACTTTCACAGGATCTTTCCATATGGAGAACTCTACCGATTTAGAGTTTGCTACAATTGACGAGAACAAAGCATTCCTCACTGAAATTGAACACGACGATACATTAAAAGATTCAGCCGCTCTCATTCAAACTGCTGTGTTATACACATCTATGACTGGACAACGACGTCTTCGAATTCTGAACATGTGCCTTCCCGTCACTTCTGACTATCATCAAGTTTATCGACTCGCCGATCCAGAAGCGTTGACAGCATTTATGTTGAAACAAGCTGTACAATTATATCGTGACAAAGGCAGTGCTGAGATGAAAAAGTCTCTTTCTTCTCGTTGTGCACAAATTTTAGCCACGTACAGAGAAAAATGCAGTGAAGGAGCGCCGCCAAGTCAACTGATTCTTCCAGAGTCACTGAAACTCATGCCTCTTTATGTTAATTCGATTTTGAAAAACGATGCAATCAGTGGAGGCAGCGAAATGACTGTCGACGATAAAGTATGGCAAATGGAACTTATTCGTGGAATGCGAACTGAAGATGTCATGCCTTTCATATATCCAAGAGTCATGCCGATCTCAGATCTTCAAATGAATGAAAAAGAGGAATTGAAGGAACTCCCGAAACTAGTTAGAGCTAGTGCTGATTTCTTGGACAAGACGAAGGCCTATCTCATTGATAATGGAGTAGTTTTGTTCGTTTGGGTCGGCGCTGCATGCCCGCGAACATGGGTTCAGGACGTATTTGGAGTCGGTGCTACAAATCAAATTGATACGGAAAGCGTATGTTTTTTGAAGTATAAATTTAATTAAAGTTTTTGTGGTTCAGGGATTAATACCTGAAAAAGACAATGCTCATTCTCGAGCTCTTCGTCGAGTCATTCAACTTCTGCCACGTGGAATCCGTCAAAGAAAAAAAATTGTCGTTTTTGAAAAAAGCAAATTGGAGCCTCGGATGAAAACATGTTTAGTTGAAGACGGTTCCGGTGCGGCTAAGTCATACGTGGATTACCTAGTCGAAATCCACCGCAAAATCCGCAACCTCGTCTCCTAAGTATTTCTTTAATAGCTTTTTTTTGCTCCCTGTCTTTTCTAGCTCCATTTTTTTGTGTTTGTTTTTATGAAAAACTTTAAATTTTTCATAAAATTAATACATTTTTGCATTCATCATAAACTTAAATGAAAAGTGTCTCTCAATAAAAACCTAAATTGAACTTCCCTCTTTTTGTCTCGTTTCTTATTTTACGGTAAACAACGCCCAGCCGTCATTTCGAAGCTTCGTTGCAACATTCTTTCTAATTAATTTATGCGCTTTTGTCAACTTTGCAATCCAATAGCCTTGTATTCCAGCAATATAAATGTCAGAAAAGGAACCTGCAAAACGGAAAAAGTCAGTTTTCATTTGCATATGTTTGAATTTTAAAAAGGTTTCCTATGAGGTTTTTCAAATTCAGTTATTTCCAGACACATGGAATTCACACCACTGACTCCCGAGACAACATTCCAGTACGCCGACCTCAGCATAAAACACATAAATGCCGAAAAGTAACAGACTATCTTTTGAACTCCGCAAATGTAAATCAATTTCCGTTTTTAGCACACTAGCGATGGTAAAAAGAGCGATTCGAATGGGTTACGATGCAGTCGCTATTAACATCGACTTAGGAGATATTTCCGATTATTATACCGAGGTATGTTCGCAATCTCTCTTTCTGAAATACAAAATAACGACGCTTCTCCAGCTCGATTCGCTCTGGACTCCAGCTAGTCAGTCGAATTCAGAAGGTGAACCTCCGAAAAAGAAAAAGAAGAAACAACAGAGAAAGGATGAGTTGGCAGACGGAATTGCTGGAATTTTGGTATGGCAGCAATCGTTTTTGAAACAACCTGTTAATTTTCTTTATTGTAGAAGAAAAAACTGATTCCACCTCCACACTTCGTTGACGCTTCGCAGTTGAACACTTCCGATCTTGAGAAACGAGGAAAAGTGTTTCGACAGTTCAGCAGAATTACTTTTACTGCAAACGAGCAGGTTGTCATCAACAAAGTGTTCACTCATCCAACTGTTATGGTGAGAACGAAAGCAATATTTACTAGATTTATTTTTAATATGCCAGCTTTCAGTCTTACGATATCGTAGCAGTTCGCCCAGGAGAACCAGCTGTATTGGATACTCTTTCGCGTAAAACCGAGCTGTTCGACATCATCACAATTGATCATTTGGAAGAAAATCGGGTGAGAATATTGGGAAAACATTATATATTCAAAAATATCATTTTTAGGGAAAATGGCTATCAGCTTCCAAAGTAATGGATAGAATTCGCAACGATGGAGTTTGCTACGAAATCGCTTACGCTGAAAGTTTGATGCCTGCAACCAGGAAAAACGTACTTTTCAACGGACGAGTACTCATTCGATCTCTGAAATCTAAAAACGTCATCTTGTCATCTGGAGCTGAAACAATGCTGGATCTCCGTTCACCTGTCGATGTGATGAATATGTCATTGTTATGGGGAGTGGCGAATAGTGACGCTCGGAAAATGATTTCCGGATTTCCGAAGAATTTACTTCTTCAAGCAGAGTGTCGTGGCACTGGAAATGGAGATGTTTGTTCGATGAAGTTGAGTGACGCCGAAAAGTTAGCAGGAGAGGAAGACGAAAAAGAAGAAAAATCAGAAGAAGGAGCAGAAGAGACGACAACAGTGAAACCACCACCAATCGAAGTGAAAATGAATCAAGCACAGTATAAAGCACTTCTTCAGGCGACAAAGAATGCAAATGATATGGTGAGCTATTGAATTAAATCATAATTTTTATGCATCTTGATAGTTTAGATGAAGAAGATCAAGGCATCGAAAGCTGTTTCCTCAACAGCTCCTCCTCCAACATCATAGCTTTGTTACCAATTGCTTCTTATTTGTTATTGTTGTTACTGCTTTTTAATTCCATTTTCTACCCACTTTTTACATTCGTTTTTGTTACACATCATCTTGTTTTCCCTCTGGTTTCATTCAAATTCAATTCAATAAACAAAAAAAAAATAGAATAGAGAAGTTTGTTTTTTTTCCAATATGAAAAATAAATATGCAAGCTTCTAGAAAATTAAACTGCCAGCTGATCCATCGTCTGCTGGAGCATCTTATCAATGAAGGCGTCAACGGTTTTCACAGCTCCATCGTCATTTCCATTCATTATTGGGATTTCTGGAGCAGGGGCGTCGGACATCATTTTGATTGTTCCTGGAAAATCAAACATTTTTATTCGCTTCATCGTACATTTTTTTTAAATTTTTTGATAATTTGTTTTTCCGTGATTTTGAATGTCGTATAGCAATGCAAAAAAAAGTGAAAAACGTCAAAAAAATTGTTTTCTCCAACCTTTCCGAAAATAGTTGCATGCGCCTTTAAAATAAACCTACCGAAAGAAACACGTCTTCCTCGATTATGCGGTGCCACCAATCCTCCAAGAGTCACTGGTTCTGATATCAACGACGGTGAGACTGATTCATTGACAGAATCCGGACGAGAGAATCTTGGAGACGGTGGATTCATGGAAAGAAGACGTGAAAGGGATGGATATGTGCCATCGGGGAAGATATGACCAATATCGACATGATGAACTGCGTCGCCAACTCGGAAGCCAACTTTATCGTATTTCAATGCAGTGGAGCAGAAGACAGTCGCATCGAATACTCGAGCTTCGATTTCTGATGTCTTGAAGAAGATGGATCCGAATGGGACAAATGAGATCTGGAAAAATCAGAAATGAAGGGGATTCTAAAGAGAGAAGAAAGCATACCGAGTACTGTAGATGTGGATGATCCGAGAGAACTTGAACGGCTTGTTTCAATGAAACTGCAAGGTATGGCCAGATGAATCTCATTGGTCGATCTGCTTCATCTCCTAAAATTCATTGGTTCTAATTCTTCAAAATCAGTTTCCACAAACCTTCCAACTCATCCACACAAATCCTCGCTGCAAACTCGATTTGTGTATCACTGAATCGTTGAACATGCAGTCTGACAGGTTCACTTGTCAACAGAATTCCACCGGTCCATTCATAGCAACTCTCGAAATGTGGCTTCAAAAGTCTGCAGATCTCTCGGAATGTGGAGTCATCTGGTCCACAAAGTGGGAAGTTCAGTTGAGCAATGAACTGAATTTCTCCCTCCAATGGATCAGCAGTCCAATGGAGAACCGGTGGTTTGCTGGTTAGTTGTTCCTCGTCATCCGAAATGGCACAGGCTGTCACTTTGGCGAGTCCGTTGATTTGGTTCTGGAAATTTCAATAGCTATTCATACTCGCAGGAATCAGCAGTTGACTAAAATTTAAGATTTTGAGGTGTTCATACTCACAGAGCGAAACAGAAACAGTTGTACTTATTTTATTGGAAATCTTACCGAATTATGAAAAAATTCAAAATGAAAACAATTTTTGTTTGAAACGAAGTGACACTCGGTGTTTGCAGGATTACGATTTACAAGCCACGCCTCGACATTGTTTTCAACGATATGGAGGCGTGACCTCGTAACTAGACACTGAATGTCATCTCGTTTGAACGGACAATACTTTTTCTTGAAGCTGTGATCAACTTTTGTGAAATTCCGTTCTAGTTCACGATCTTTCTCAAATTGTATTACCTTCAAATTGTCATTGAGTGTGAGCAAGCTGTAATTGATTGCTGGAATGGTCCTCCACTCATTCAACTGCTGCAATCTGTCACTTTTCCATTCATTGCCTGGGAGCTTGCTGCAACAAAAATTCAATTCAGAAGATAATCCAATGGTAAAAGACTCACTTGACTCTATCAATGGCAACCTGATTGAGGTCATGAGCTCTGCGATATTCAGTCTTCACCAGATCATCGAAAAACTTCTCATCATTCTCACTCCACTCTTGCTTCACAATAAATAGTGAGATGCTCTTCTCGACCTGTAAATCTTACGAATAAATACCAATTTTCAGATTAAAAACTTGCATTAGCTAAGAAGTATCTGACTGCAAAACGAAGATTGGCGTCACGGAGATCCTCGACTCCAACCACAAGATTTCCTGTGAATGGTGGTGGTCTGTACTCCTCGAAAACCCTCTCCGGACTCAGTTGAAGGATCCCGGCAAGTGAATCCCGGAGGATTGAATTGTGAGCAATTGCGAACATCCTATCACCAGATTCTTTTGATTTTCTGATTCAAGTTTGTCTTTTCTAGAAAGCTCTGAAAGAATTAGTATAGAAAAGGTGTTGGCAAGCGATTGGTAAGAAAACGAGAAAATGTGATTGTGGTGCAGCTGAAAAAGGTGTCAGATACACATGTCATTTTCGGGGCGGATATTTTCGGAAAAAATATACTGAAAAGTAGGAAAAAGAGTGGACAAAAGGTGGAATAAAACAGGAAATTGAAGGATATTGAATAGTGTTTTTTGGTGATGTTTCATGTTGAGTGATCATTGAATCAGGAAGAAGTTTATGGAAATCTGGAGCTGACAGCAGGAAAGAGGAATCCCAATGCAAGAAAAAGAACGCGTTCCAATATTATGGTGACGTGGAAACGGAAATTGTTTCGGGCTACTGTAAGATCTACGTCAGGTAACTTGGAAAAAATATGGTCATAGTTTTCGAGAGTCTCCTACATTTCAATTTTTTCCACTCCGCTCACAAGCCGTATTTTTTCCAGGACCAAAAGCTAGATTGAGTGCTAGAACACAAGAAGTTTTGAAAAATGAGTAGTTCTTTCTCTCTCCTTCTTCTGTTTTTTCAAGTAGTTTATATGCTACTAAAGTAAAAGACACCGAAAAAGAAAAAGTTGAAGGCCTCCTTTCTCTCTTTCTAACTTCGGTGTGTTGGATGAAGTAAGCACAGACATACGCACACTTCTCTCATGGATAAATTCAGGCTGTTGCCTCGTTTTACCCTTTTTTCCCTCTACTCAAATACTCGGGGACTCAAAAAAAGAAAAAAGGAGAGCTCCTCGTATCAACGCTAAACGCGGAAATTAATAGGCAGACAACACACGGCGAGCAAACTGAAAAAAAAACGAAAAAGGAAGAAAGAAAAAAGACTACAAGTTGGATGAAAAAAAAGAGAAGGAAAGATGAAAGGAGGAATGGAATGTCGTTGCAATTTGGGAAGTTGTTGACATTCGGACACAGAATTTAGAAGAAAAAAAGGAAGAAAGAACTGAATATACTAGTGTTCAGATGAGCAACGAAGAAGAAGAAGAGATAGATTTTCAAATTTTATTATGTTCTCTCATGGAGTTTTTCTGGGATTCAAAAATGATGGTGGTCAGAGGAATCAAAATTGGATTTGAATGTTTTTGAGATGTCTGGGAGATAACTATGGAGCGGTCAAAACTTCAGAAGAATTTGTTTTTATAACAGCTTTGATTTCCGGGTGGACAATAGCCGTCGATCCCTTCGCTAAGCACGTTCTTCAATTGAAAGGAGCACTGTTCACATAATATCAACAGAGTCAACGTGGTACAGCGGGCATACCTATTTTTTTATAATTTTATTCGATATGAGAACGATTTTCAAGGGTTTAACTTTAGTACCTTCGATTGACAAGGGCGCTTTTCCTCAGAATATCAACAAATCCAACGCAGTACAGGGAGCATTTCTAATTGTATTCGAAATTCAGTTCAAGGCGGCGAAATGAAAAAGACTATCAAATGAAAGGGTAGAACGAAACTAAACTACAGTCCTCCAAAGTTTCCTGATTTTATGAAATTCATGAAACTGCGACTTTTGATTTCACAGAACATTAGTCGTTCTTCGGAAAAGTTTGGCCACGATTGAAGAGATTACTGTATTTTTGAACATTTGATACCAAGAAAAATTACATTCCTGACGGTTTCTTTATGTCATTTTCACTCAAAATATTTTCTTCCGTTTACCTGAAAACTACACGCTTCTTGATGCTCAATTAGCTCATTTGAGTTAAAAGGAACGTATTGTAGATTTCAAAGTTTCCTAACTTCATGAGTTATATGAAACTGCAAGTTTTGACCCAAGTCTTGAAAAAAAGAAATTCATTTTCATCGAAAGGTTCAGCTGTACGGTACGACCTTATCCTGAAATTAGAGCTGACTACTTTTTGATAACTGTACAGACAACTGAGATATGCTGCTTTGAACATACAGTGTACCTCTATAGGTTTTACTGTAAAATACATTTAGAAGAATTTTGGAGAAGTTGGAGAAGTCCCACAGTCCCCAATGGTTTCCTGAAGTCATGAATTTGATGAAACATGGGCTTTTGATGTCAAACATTGAAAAAAAAGCATGAATTCAAACCATGAATTACACTTTCACAAACTTTAAAAATCAACCCTTTTTAATTTCTTTTGCTAATATTGTTTTTTCGGATGAAAAACATAGGAATGAATCAATGCCCCTGAAAAGGTTTGAAAGCATACTGCTGAAGAAACAATCTTCAATGATCGAAAACTACTCCTACAATGCTCAATATAAACCTGGAGCACCAAATGTGGGCAAATTCAATGTTTTTAATTCCGCCCTGATTTTCCAGGCTTTCGGGCCGGACCTTCAAATTTTCTGCCAGGGCCCGGCCCGTCACAATTATGGTTTTTATTGGTTTTACGATAAGAGGCGTTTGGACAAGGCATAATGATTCTGCATAAATAGAGGTAGACTTGAATAGAAAAGCAGAATGCGGTCTCCCAAAATTCCCAAAACTCATGAATGTCATGAAACTGCAACTTTTAAAGGAGTACAATTCTATTAGAGTTTTCGGGTTCGATACCTTCGAAGATTGTCAAAAAAAAACAAGGGGCTGAGCTGACTTCGTCAAATTTCCATTTCAGCCGACAACTTGGAAATATTTCCTACTTCAGTTGATTGATATTTGAAATTATCAATTTTCTTTTATCACTAACAATTTTTTCCCCTCCACCGAGTGAATATCCAATCAATTTTTTACCCCTCATTCCTTCCCTAAATCCTCTTCCCACAGTCCCTCTGATCTCACCGCTTATTGCTTATTACCTCCTTCTCCCCTCATTTTCCTTTTTTGTCCCCTCTCCCTATTCCAAAAAATATTTTTATTAGTATGACGTGCTAAGCGGATTTACACCCCTCAAACCTCTTATGTTCCTTCCGCCCTAATTACGTAAAACGGACTGTTTCCAAACAGTCTGATGACGTGGCAGACGTGTTTTTTTTGAAGAGGTGAAAAAAAATAATGAGAAGAAGATGAAAAAGAAGGGATGATTCTTGACAGATGGTGGGGTAAACGGGGTATTTGCAGGCAGGTGTCAAAAG
Organism: Caenorhabditis brenneri; assembly: GCA_000143925.2. NCBI lineage: Eukaryota > Metazoa > Nematoda > Chromadorea > Rhabditida > Rhabditidae > Caenorhabditis > Caenorhabditis brenneri. The sequence continues at coordinate 63,661 of GL380146.1, forward strand.
GAAACGGTAGTAGTTATTAGAGGGAAAAGGATAGATGATGGGGTTATAGGGAAGAGAAGAGAAGAAGAGAAGGGTAATAATAAAGAAGACAAAAGCTGGAGAATTGAGAGTTTTCTGGCTTTGACTGAAATTTCATGTGAAGAGGTTTTCTGAACGGGAGGGCAAGTTGTCTTTTCACTTTGAATGAATGACCAGCTTCTTCTTCTTCTCAGAGAGACCGCCCACATTTTGGAAGAAGAGATTTAAAAAATGGATAAAAAAACGAAATGTTCTTCCTCTCTCCACAAGAAATTTGTTCTTATTCTCCAGTGATGATAGATCGGGGAGGAATGGAGCCAGGGGAACACGAGGCATCTCATGATGATACGAATGTGATGATGTGAAAGATACAAAAAGATGATAGAAAATTCCGAGAAACTTTTTTGAAAAAAATGTTTTTTTTTTCAAAACTATTTATTTTTAGCTTTCATACCGTTTTACGAGTAAACAGGAAATATCAAAAGTGAAGTATTGTTCTCCCATCTTACCCGCATATATGCAACCAAAAAGAAACAAATGGCTGAGAGAGGAGCCATTTGTAAATAGGAATGAGTAATCATTTTATTATGAAAGGAAAGGGAACGGGTATTTTATAAGGTTTAGGTTATGATAGGTTAATTGCAATGAGAAATTAACAAGGAGAGATGGATTTAGGTTGAGTGTTTTGAAGTCTTCAAGTTGAAAGAATGAACAGAAGTCAGATTTTGTATGCTCTCCAAAAAACCTACTCAACTTAGTGTACTCCAAAGAACAAGCCTGTATACCGTTTCAATAAATAGGTAAAGACTATTTCTGTGCGAAGGCCATAGTAGAAGAACGAAATCTAATTGTTTGAGAAAAAATGTCAACCGTTGTGGACTAATCAAAAATATCCAAAAAGATACGAAAAAAAAGACAGTATGAAACTTCGAAAATAACTTGAACGTAGAGAAAACCCAGGAACAAAGATTTATCAAAAGTAAGTCTATCATGAAGTCGAGAAACAGAAAGAAAATCTCAAAAGATCGTTAATTTTCAATGTCTTGGACCCTCAAATTTTTTCCCATACAGTGCCGCAAAAAAATCTGATAAAATTCAGTTTCGGACTGCTCAAAAATTGCCTAATTTTGAGGAATAATCATTGCTTCCAGCTTTTCAAAAAATCCACAAATTCCTCTGTTTCGAAAACTTCACTAAAGAATATTTTCCACAACCTGGCACTGTTCCTTTTATGGCCAGATCTTGACAATACGAAGCTGATATGGGGAATTGAACAAAATAAAACTACTTCCCCCCCCCCCAAAAAATGATTCCTCTGGAATCCCAAATCAATCATGTAGCAGCAGAAACGTAACAACTTCCGAAAGACAAAAAACCCTTTCTGAAGCAGCGACGATTTGTCGAAAAAAAAAGAAAAGAAATGAGAGACAAATTGTCGGACGCAGTAGGTGGTCTTGATGGGTAAACACCTCCTCTCTTTGGGTCCATTTGCATAACACCTTTCAGCACTGAATTCTACAATTTTTTTCACCTCTCTCTTTTTCGGAAAGCAGTTGTTGTCGTTCTTATTCCTCTTTTACTTCTTTTTGTCAACTAGTTTCCATTTCGTACATAAATATTCAAAAGTTGAAAGAGTCATGGGGAATAGAATAGATGGGAAGAGAGAGGCAGAGAGAAGAACAACTTTTAATCCGGAGACACTCTTTTTCTTATCTGTTCCCAAAATCTCCTTTTGAAACCCTTTCCTTTCGTTTTCCAGAGGGAATGAAGAGTTTCTGGAATGGAATGTTTAGGAATTGAGCAAAAAAGGAATGGCTCTAGAGAGAGAAAACAAATTTCTGAATAAGAAGACGGTGGGATATCGGAATTTGATAAATTTAAAACAAAAGAAGAATTTCGGAGTTGGAACATCGGAATATCCCCACAAATCTTGGGGTCACAGTTTCCAAAAAAATTATTACCATAATATTTCTGAAGAAAATTGATTCTGACAGATCTTGAATTTCCAGAAAAAAATTGAGTTTCGAACTGTTCTATTAAAGGAGGACTGAAGTCAAATTTTTTGCATTGTTTTTATTTGTTTTTCTGGTGTATTTGCTTTTTCTATGAACATTTTCCTCTTGGAGCATATGTCAAAAATCGCTCTAAACCGAGATGCATAGCCCCCAAGTAACTGGAGTCTCCTCGACTCCGAGAGGAGTACACGGCGCCA
>GL380146.1:78377-99661 GCA_000143925.2 Caenorhabditis brenneri
CTTCTTTGGACAATTCTTGTATTCTCGTTTGTCTTCTTTTACTGTGTCCCGCCTTTCACCCCCGGTTTTACACTGGTGTACAGTCTGTCTATCTTTTTTAATTTCTCGAGATTCGATGCCAATTTCATTTAATTATGCCAACAAAATGCCCTTTTCATGTTCCTTTGTTCTTTGAAAGATGCTAAAACTATGACGTCTTTTAGCTTTACATCACAGTTTTTGTTTCTCTTCGATCAGGAAGATGGTTTCGAAAGGAATGAGTCATGGGGGATGCAATATTTTTTGTTGGAATCTAGAGATTCAAATCTTGGTTTACTTTCGGAAATGTCAAAGTTGCATTGCAATGAGATTCAAGAGGTGTTGATAAGGATCTGGGTTCGTCAGCTGATTTAATGAATGGATGACATTTTTCATATTTCTGCAGCGTTCAATTTCGAGAGTTTCCACATTTTTTTGTATATTTGAATTGTTTTTTTGCAGTTCTGGTGACTCTTCAATTTTGACAACTATGAATTCGGTTTTTAGAAAGGATCCTCACATCATGTTTTTTTTGCCAAATAGCCGATAAATAATCTCACCAGGAAAGCTTCTGAGGCACATGCTTCATTCAAAAGTTTTAAGGAGTTCCCCTTACAATATTCCCTGCTTCAGCAATTCTATTAGCGTTCTGACTTCTCAGATAAGCCAGTGCGATCAAGGAACGAAAACCTTTGTAAAATTTTTTATTCACTTCCCTCTGAACCCTTACTTTGAGAATTTAGTTTTCGAAACAACTTTTTGTCCCCTGCAATTTCCAGAACCTATCATCACATGATTCTTCATTAGCAACCGAAATTCTCTCTCTCAACGCCTACTTCTCTACAGTCCATCATCCATTCCCCCATTCATTCCATTCTCCCCTACCATTTACTGTCCGTTAAACACATCTGTTACTTGGTTTACAACCCCCTCTAGACAAATAGATTCTTACTTCTTGTCTTATCATTTTTCTCATGTTTAATGGACCATTATTACAAAAGAGTGTATGATTTATTGACTGATAACAGAGTTTTGATAGGCATAACTTTTATTGTAAAGGAACATAGGAACGTTTTTAGCAAACAATACGAGTCGTCACCAATTTTCGGTAATCAGACTGTACAATCCTTTTTTGATTCTGATATTTTTTGGGAAAAAGTCCCACAATTCAAACGTCATCAAGCTAACGATCATTCTTTCCATTATCCTAAACTGCCTCTTTATCCAAATCTACTCGCTTTTCCCTCCTCTTTTTTCCAATCATTCCATCATTTTCTCTCCCAATTCCTTTCTATCCACAAAGAGTCGAAATGAAAAGAGTCTATATACAATTAGTGACAGTCATCCCCTCTCTGTTTTCTCCCCCATTCTCTCTCCTGTAGCTAAATGTACTTTCATCCGTGATGGTTTCCCTGCCCCATTGCCTAACTTTCACCTATTTTCGCCCAATTCTTTCCGTCATTTCTCGTGCCGAGGGTCTCATGTTTTTTTTTGTTTTTTGTATTGCCTTCTCCGATTTTTCGACAATCGTAAGGACACTCTTTCCTCCGTCTTTTTCTTCGTCATCTACTCCTGAAAACCTGATTTCTGATTTACCCATTTGACATGGCTACGACCCGTAATTTTTGTTTTACAATGTTTTTCGATGCTTCGTGCTATTCTACGTGCGCGAACATCTGGCATTCGACGCTTTCCGACCACAAAAAATGATACGCATTTAGGGTTACGGCTGTTAGCGCTTTTTAGATATCCATCGCTTTCTCTGCGTCTCGGTTAGGTTGACAACTTTCTCTCTCAGATAGTTTAGGTTAGTCATTGGCTTGTTCTAACGACGTCAGGCTTTCATCGAGAGAAACTGTAGTTCTTGTTTGCGAGTTATTCTGTTTTCTTTTCTGGATCTTTATTGCTAGAGTAGTTAAAACTTGATTAGATTCTTATTTAAAATGCTTTTAGGCTAATAAGCGAATGAAATTTCGGTGTTTTTCTGAAGTTATTCTCCGAATGAAACAAAGAAAACTTCGATTTTCGATTAAATTGGACCAGATTTCAAGAAAAAATTCAAATTAGCGTCTGCTAAACTCTGAACTATCCGTAATTGCGGAGCATCGTTGTTCCGTAAGAATCCAATCAATTCTGAAGAAAAACTTTCTTAAACCTGTCTGAATCTCTTTTTTTTCTCTATTTTTTCTTCCTTTCTGATTAATCAGACTCTCCATTCTTGCAGCTAGTCAGCGGGTCCAAATGTGTGAGCTGCGACGACCGGCAAACGGAACGAAAGAAAAGTAGCTGCAGCATCGACGTCCGAGTCACCGCCTCTTTTATTAAATAAAGTTTATTGAAATCAGAACGGGGGTGAAACAAAACAAAAGCACACAGTTTCCAATCCATTCTTCATTGTTTCTCGCTCACAAAGCATCGGGATGTTGAAGACTTTTATCATGTGAGTTTCAAACCATTTTTTATAGAATTTTATTCATTTTTTTTTCCAGACAATGCTCACTTCTCCTGTTAATACGTCCAGTGGTGTCATCAGAATTCGGAGTAACACTCGGAGATGCTGCAATTTCTCAACTAATTCGGCACACCGCATCGCAATTTCTTGAAGAGACACGAGTCGCCAATGTAGGTTTTTTTTAGAATTCATACAAATTAGAACTGATTTTATTGATGGTCTGCAGTAGTTTTTTTTGTTTTCTGTACGTATAGAAGTTGGGTTCCGTTTCTAACTCTCCACTCACTATGACTCATGACACATTCCTTTTTTCCAAGCGGCATACCGTGCAAAATGTAATAACGAAACTGTGTAGGCTGAGGAACAAAGCATTTTTATTGCAAAACGAAGCGTCACACTTCCTTCTCGCTTCCTTTTCTTCATGCTAGAATAATTAGGTAGTACTCATTTTTCTGTAACACTTCTCTCTACAAAACCTAATTGTCTTTTTTCCTACTAGTCTGGCGACCCGTAGTATGACCTGAACACAGGTAATTGGTCCTCTTCCGACAGTTTCCACACGCATATTTCGAAATGTATCGTTCTTGACTTTTGCACTCTGCGTCTCTCTTCGGATCTGTTCATCTTCCTCATCTTCACAGCTTTTCAAAAGCAGCGACCAGATTACCCGTGTGAGATCGTTTTGCCCCATTCCTCACTTCTGGGATTCAATCGTCCGGCCAACGCACTCCAACGTATTGAGTCACCCTTGAAATGTTTGACCTACTTTCGATTCTTTTGAAGTAAAAGAGGAGCGAAAGAAGGCACCACAAGAAACATGACCGGGAACCCGAGAATTCAAAAGAAAACATGGATGGATGGTTTTGAGAAGAATCTAGGAGTCGAGATTACCGTGGACATTTTGAATCGCTCCTCGATGAGGGAGTTTCAAAAAGAAGACCTTTCCACAACAAATCACCTAAAAATAATTACTCAATTCGTCTTTTTTCTACCGAAAGATTAATTAGGTAAAGCGGTGTACCTCATCTACTGCCGAAGAGAAAAATGGAAAGTGAAGAGTTTGTTCTTCCTCTATTTTTTCCTCCTCATCTTCTACTCGTCCTTGGGCGGCAACACATACAAATACACAGAAAAATGGCTTGTCATTTCTGGCGCAATCCAATTAGACGGTCCTCTTTTCGCCCGCCGGTTGGCTTCTTGAAGACGGTTTTTGAGTATAGAAGGGGAAAACTAAACACAAAACTCGTGAGAGAAAACAGGGTGATTCGATTAGGTTCTGATTGTGAAGTCGTCTACAAAATTAGTTTGGCGGGCAGCAGCATCTTTTGAAAAAATAATGAGAGGGTTAGTCCAGTTCGGAGATTAATTGTTTGCGCAACCAAGTGGAATTAAGTTTAGAAAAAAAGAAAAAATGGGATAGCAGGTTAATCGTGAAGAAGAGTAGATCAACGGTTTCTGGGAGTTCTGATTCGAAAGTTCACTGTAAATTATCTGACAAATGACAAGTATCACTCGATCTTCGTAATCCTCATCATCCATGTCATCTGTGTCTTCCGATGCGCCTTCGACTCATCAGAAGAAGTGTCACAATCTGTTCCAAATCTCCTCCGCATTAAGTCTTGACAGTTCTTTTGAAGAAGAAATGACACGAACGAGCGAGACAAAAAGACAAAACATTTTGGCGGATGATCCATATCTTACCTCTCTTCCTCCTCCGGTCATCATCATCCGAATACACACATATCGTCCGTTTTGCCGGAGTGAGTATTGAAAAGAGATGCGACAATAAAAGTGTTGGATCTAGTGTTGAGATCTCTCCTCTTCGTTTTCCTCACTCCTTATTTCATTCGAGAGTGAGTGATTTGACCCTCTCCAGACAAGGACACAAACTCAGATTGAAGCGAAAAAGAAGGAGGTGAAGACGACCTTCGAAATTTGAATGCCGATGAATGAGTGAAAAATGAAAGATAATGGAGTGGAGACTGCACATAAAATAGGAAATAACGGATGAAAAATGGATTGAATGGAAAAGAGAATTGGCATAGGAATGTGATTATTTATGAGTTTAGAATGAAATCCTTTGAGATTTATCTGCCGATCGCCATATTTCTACACAGAAAATCCCTCATACAGTTGAACAAATTGTTCTAAAAATCTTTTTTTTTTTTCAGATTTTTTGAAGTAAAAATTTTTGAAATCCAGATAAAAATCGGAATCATTCTAAAGATTCCGTAAATCTACAATATCCACGGGACACTTTGCGAATTTCAGATCCTTCTGAAATCCAACGAATCCCCAGCATATGGATCATTGGCTCATCTGAAACTCTTCAACACTGTTTCATATCGAAATGTTTCTGTTCAATTCCGTCCGAAAGTCGTCCACGTCTTCTTTGAAAAGTAAGTTTTTTTTTCATTTCTATTTGCCAATGCGAACGTCTAGTCAAGGTCTTCTGAAGGCTAACGGCAAGAAATTATGTGATTTAAATGCATTTCTTTTTTTTCAGTCTCAATATCACGTCACATGCTAACCTTTCCGATGTTATTTGGCCGGTTCCATTCGCGGATTCTCTGGTTGATTCTCATGTGAAAGTAGGGATTCTAAAAAAAATTGATTTAAAAAATTGAAAATTCAGGTTCCACGTGGACATTTACGATTCATTGTCGATGATCAGAAGGTAACCCTCTCGAAATGTGCACTTTTCAATCCGGACATCGCATTTCAGTTGAGAGATTCGTGGTTGGTTAATAAGGTAAGTCTAGTTTTCAGTTGTTTTTTTTACTCATTCCCACTTATATTCCAGGGAATATCAGCCTTCGGCTCGCTGGTCTCATCGTTTTTCGAAGGAGCTCTCTGCTCTGCCCTCTCTTCATCCACCAATGATTTACGACACAAAACTGAACGAAAGTTCCCAATCTATGAGTTTTTGCCGAAGAAAGTCCAGGATCATATGGCTGCCAGGAACACCACTTTGTTCTACAGGTAATATTTTCGAAAATTCAAAAAGTTTTCAATTTTATATTCAGAGTGAATTCAATCGACGCCGACGATCATCAATTGACAGTTCGCGCTCAGATTGAATGGCAGAAATTGATTCCAGCGGTGGACGATGCGACGTCGAATCTTCTTGCCGGGCAAGAAGAACATACGAATGCAACGAAACTGTTGGATTTGGAAATGAAAAATGGAGATTTGGTGACGGTATGGTTGGAAGATGCTATTTTGAATGAGATTTTAGATCAGGTGAACCCAAAGCAACGAGAACAAGAATGAATATAATCTTTTGCAGGTGGATTGGAATTTCGAATGGATGAACGAACAGATTCCAGTTTCCAGTCCTATCATTCCTCCAGATTCTCGTGAATTCCTATCGACACTTTGTACTGAGTGCTACTTCCAAGTGAATGTGAATGCCAAAGGAAGGCCAACCATTTCAGCCACCAATTCTTCTCTTCAATTGACAAAGTAGGTGCCAAATATCCTAAAATCTCTCATTTTTTAATTCTAGAACCGATCATATTCATTTGCAAGTTGTGAATCCAGAACAGAAGAAAACCACAGTTTTTGTCTCTCTGATTCTTACGATTCAAGCAGAACTCCGCCCATCTTTTGATAATGGAACTCTTCGAACCAGCGTTGAACTTCTGGATACAGATATTACCATGAAGGATGGAGCATTCCCAAAAACATGGGGAGTCTTTATGAGTGATTTGATTCGTGGCATGATTATGGACATGATGTGGCCAGAAATCAAGAGTGCTATCGAAGATTTGACATACGGAAAAGGATTGAAACTGAGCAAGCACTGTGGAATCGATCCGAATAATGTGGTCATCGATATAGCCGAAGGAAGTTTCTCTCTTTCCACTCGTCTCGTTCTTCCAATGTTCCAATCGGAAGCTTGTCTGAGAGATCTCAAAAGTTCCATTCCTAACACATCGAAACTCCTCCAGAAGACGTCAACGTCTTCATTCTCCAGACGTCGTCGGAGCCCATTCTTCTTATAGTATCCCGTTGAAAGTTTTATCGGTTCTTCGAAACTTGCCATTCCCATTTCTCACAGTTTTGCCATTTTCGCCCCGCCGCTCGACCTGTTCATTTTCTCCTTGTTGAATAATTTCCCTTTGCCACGTGTCCCATGGGTTTTATCACTGATACGTGTATTATTTTCTTTGTTTCCCTCCCTCTCACTCGCTTCCTATCATCGTTGTTTCATCAAATACTATGCTTCTAAACCACATGACATTATGATTTTAATATTGTGCAACAGCTCGTTATTTCAATTTTTGATTTTTTATAGTTTTGAATTGTATGAATGTATCCTTGACTGTAAAAAAATGAAAATGAATTCTAAATTTAATTAAAATGCAAATATAAAAAACATCGACCATGCTCTGGGACCCGATACAGTGGAAAATCAAAAAAGAATTATCAATACATATATTCTGGAGGTTCTGTCTTGATTTCTGGCTCTTCTTGCTTCACCGCCTCCGAATGATTCGCAGAAATCGGAAAATCTTTCTTTTTTGCAGCAGCTGCCGCCGCCTTTTCAGCCATCAATAAATCGGCTCTCTGTTTCAGTTTTTCAGCGACAAGTTCAGTGAGACGAGATAATGCATTTGGAGTGGAAACGGCGAATGAATCAGTAAGATTATCGACGTGTTCGAAGATTGTTCCTTCAGAATATTCGCCTAATTTCTCTTTGATAATTCCGAGATTTCTTCGAACAGACGCCAGAATTTCTTCTCCACGCGAGGCAATCATGTACGATTTTCGATCGTTTTTTGTTTTATCCGGTGCGAAATCCGAAAGTTCCAGTTCACAAATTCGACGGCCGATTTCTTTGAAACGAAGACGAATCTGAATTATAAATTTTTTTTTGAGAGGAAAATTCATTTTCTTGGCGCTTAGAAACTACAAATCGTATGTTGCGGCTTCAAGCCTAGCGAAAATAATAATTTACCTTCTCTTGCTTCTCCATTTCTAATCTCTCTTCTTCGGATATCTTTGGTTCTGGTGCGAACTCTTCGTATGGCTCTTCTTCAAGGTGATCTTCATAGAACTCAGGATACTCGATCACTTTCTTCTTTGGTTTAAATTTAACAAACTTGTCATAATCGTCTTGCTCTCCTTTCAGAGATTTTTCAACTACACGGAAGATCGTTTCATCCATTGGATCCAACGGTTCGCTTTTTCCCTCCACAGAAGTTGTTGGAAAATCTGGAGATGTGAATTTGCTAGATTCTGCGTGTACCAGTGGAGCGATTTCAGGAGTCAGTGGGTAACCCCCTTCTAAAAAATCTCTCACAGTAAGAACTTTCTTTGGCATTCTATTCGGAGGTCTCGTTGAAGTACTGGGTCCAGAATCATCATAATCCTCCAGTTCGTCGTCGTACTCTTCCGCTATTCTTTTTCTTGACCGTTGATAATTGACTTGTACTTTTCGTTTTGTATTCGTCATTCCCAACGCTCCAGACGACACTATCATTTCAGGAGCGGATCCATTCAGAAGTGGTCCCGTATACTTTTCTTCTTCATTGTTAATTGGAGCAGTTGTTCCAAGAGCTTTCATCTGAAAGATAACATTCTTAGTAATGTCTTTTTGAAACAATCCCCCCCCCCTTGGTGCCATGCCCTAACCTGATGCGACAACGTTTCTCTATTGAAAGGTTTCTGGTCTGGATAAAATGGAATATTGATGGTTGAACGAACAGAATCATAATCTTCTTGAAAATGCACACCGGTAAATCTTGATTCGGTCTCGGTTAATTTCAGACATTGAGCGCCAGGAATATCTTTCGCTCTCACTTGACAACCGTAACTACGAGCATCGTACTGTCGTGGCTGTACGTAAACAAGTTTGTACCTAGTATCAGACACACGGGCCATTATTATTGAAGAAAATAACAGAAAATAATTTCGTATTGAGGAAATTACAATGAACTCAAGTTTTCAAAAAAGATTACTGTAAGAGAAACAGTGGAGCGCACTTTCTCATTTTCTCAAAATTTAAATTTTTCCAATAAATTCAGAAATTTTAAACTGAATTTCGGAGAGACTTCCATTAAAATAATGAAGATATTTTTACTGAAAAATGTTTACTGGATGAACACAAAACATTGACTTTGTTTTTGCAACATTTTTTGTACCAACAGTTTAAGAAAAAACGAACTTTTGCTCTCTCAGCGGCTTCCTTTCTCAACCTCTTCTTTTCAGCTTCTTCTTCTATTGCCAACCGCATTTTCAGAGCTATCCCTTCTTTATCGGCTAATGCTCTTGCAACTTTTTGTTCCACTGATGCTGGAGTCCACCGTCTTGACATTTTTGTTGCTGAAGATCTCAATTATAGTTGTTAGAAACGATATCATATTGATTTTACATTAAAGAATAACAAAACAAAAATTTTATCGGAAAAAAGTGAAATAAAGAAAGAAAAATGTGGTGGCCGCGCCCTGCCGATTGACAGCGGGGCAGACAGTGCGGTGGAGCGCGTTTGTTAAAAGAATGAGTGATCAAGAGAAGACCGTAAAGAATACGTTAATGAACACGAGCTAGTTCAAAAATAATGTTGAAAACAAGAAATAAAAACCGGAAAAAATCCATGTTGTTCCTCAACACTGTATTTTCACGGAGAAAAGGACCCAGAAGAAAGTTACAGTAATTTTTGTTGATTTTTTGATTTTCGATCAAGGAAGTGAACTTTGTTGAAGGTTCTGGAATTCAATAAAGATCTACATCAGAATAACTTTCAATTGAGAAGATGAGAGATGTCTATACAAGAAATTTACATAACAAAGATGAGGAATCTTTGATACAGAGCGTTTTCTATAAAACATTCTAGTTGAAAATGAAATCATCGAAAAAGATGACATCCTCGATGCTCTTTATTTCCCTTGTTATCATTTTATTGACGATTGAGAATTCATCTCAAATTTCGGTAAGGATCCATCTAAATTAAGACCAAGAAAAACAATTTAGCCATGCACCCAAGCGGATGCTAACGGGTGTCCACCAGCTGGAGTATGGGGTGAATGGAAAACAGTTGGAAATACAAAATGTGATATGGATTGTGGAGGTTGTGGTACTCTCTATCAGGAAAGAGAGTGTCTCAGTGAATCTATTTGTAGTTGCACGTGAGTTTGCGTCAAGAATCCAGTGGGAGCTCAAAATATTTTCAGTGGAAGCTCCACTCGCTACGTCGCCTGTAACTTCGATGTCTGCAAGTATCCAAGTCAGAAGTCATGTTGCACACCGTACCTTCCAATGGTGTTGAATGGAACTTACACTTGTGGACCTGCCCCAAAAACCATTGAGAATTCTGCATGTTGCCCTCAGAAAGACTTACTCTCCGCATGGGCAGGTTGGGAACTCATTGGATCTCAATGGACAAGAACTCGGAAGTGTCTTACTGCTTCAATCAAATGCCCTTGCACTGAGACATTAACAGAGACACGAGCAGGTTCGCACAGTTCGTTGTTAGGCTCAAACTCTAAAGTTTTCTTTAGCGTGTCCATGTGCTCAACCAGCTGATGCTACCGTCCCTTGTGCAAACGTCGCTCTTGGATCTCCTATGTATTATCGTACAATTGTAATCAATGATGCCACATGTACTGCCGATGTTGTCTTGATTGGAGAGACTCAAGGGAATAAGACTTACTGCAAAACCCTGAGTACGTTATTTATTAAAACTTTGAAAAGAAAACTCACGAATTTCAGCCGACGGATACGGTGCAACAAGGGGTTTCCAAGGAGCAATGCTCATCATGAGAGAAGTGTCTGGAACATGTACTACTGACACAGTGTTCGATTGCTCGGCTGGAGTGAACCCTGCTACTAGCAGACAGAATGGAACATTCACATGCAATCCTGACACTGGAAACTGGGTTTATGATTACACTGGGAAAGAAATCAATGCGATTGTTCAAGGTGTTTGGCTTTGAATTTGTGTTTTCAATGAGTTTTTGAAGGAATAAATATTTTGTCATAGACTTCCAATATAAATTTTTATAAATTAAAAGATGAATCTCATACGGAGTTTATAGAATTTTGTAGAGATTGGAGTCGGAATCTGATATCTGAAAGTCTTGTTTCAAAATTGAATTTCGAAGTCAATATATGAGAAGGTCAGAACTTCTGCATCTGAATTTTCAGCATTCAAATGTTGTGATCATATTCAGTTGAAGCGATGAAATCCTGTTCTTCCGGATAATAGTTTTGTATAGTTTTGTTGTAGGAAGCCAAACTTCTATGCTTGTAGATTAATGAATCGGGAAAAAAAGAGTTTGGAAACATGGATAGTTTTTGAAATCGGAAAAGCGGAAAAATTAGGAGAGAAACAAGAATTCTAGACAAGAAGAATTATTTTTTGAATGAATTTGTTCATTAGAGTGTGTAGAAATTGAAATGAAACTGCTCTTCAAATAAATGTTGATAGCGAAACAGTAGTTTTGCTTTCTTCTCTGCTATTTCCGCATTCCAGATTAAAAAATGCATAAATTCGATTACCGAAAACCATAATTTTTACGAATTTTCATCCAAAAATTCTGATACCTAATAGAGAAAACATGAGATTTGCGAAAACTGCAAACCGTAGGAAAACATCTTTTGTACTCTACATGAAAAGACAGTCTCTCTATCTATACAAAAAGTTGCTTTTTTGATCATTCAATTGAGTTCAAGAAACCATGAGTATTCCTGATCTTCAACCGTCTTCTTCGACTAGAAACTACGAAAACATCTATATAATCTTCTGAATTCAATCAGAAACTGCTCAAACATGAAATCTCAGTTTTTCAGTTTGATTATATTTCTCGCCTTCACTCCTTGTAATTCAGCTGCTCCACCGGTAAATACCCCCCGTAAACAAATAACTAACTAGGTCAAATCTAGGCATGTGCTCCTGGAGTTAGATGTCCTCCTGGTGGAATGTGGGGACAATGGGCAACATTCGGAAGTACCAAGTGTACCATGGATTGTGGAGGTTGTGGAGTTCTGTTCCAAACTAGAACTTGTATGAGTTCTCAGATCAGTGGTTGCCCTTGCACGTTGGTTCACACAAAGTTTCAGGACTATATCCATCTTTTTTCAGTGGAGATGCATCTCGTTACATTCCATGTAACATGCAAGTCTGCAAGTATCCTGCTCAAAAATCCTGCTGTCCTCCATATCTTCCAATGGTGCTTAATGGTGTCTACACATGTGGTCCTTTGCCGAAGACCATGAGAGATCCTGGAGCAAGTTGTTGCCCAGTTGGAGGTCTTTGGTCGGATTACGCTGGATATGAGAGACAAGGATCACGATGGGTTAGAACCAGAAAGTGTTTGTCAGCAGCTATTGATTGCCCATGTACTGGAGATTCGACTGAAGCATCGTCAAGTGAGATTCAATTCTAGAAGATTCTCAAAACTTGATAACCAACTTCAGATTGCCCATGTCCTCAACCTAAAAAAGATGAAGCAGAACTTTGCACCGCTATTCCGAACGCTACTCCATTCTACTTCCGAGACTTGATCATTAACCACGATCAATGTACTGCTGCTCTCAATATGGTTGGGCATAACAAGGATCCCGCCAAAAGTTACTGCAATAAACCTAGTAAGCTCCGTAGAATCTTTTGAATCCATCACTGAACTCCAATTTTCTTTCAGCCATCAACTATCCGAGATCATTCAACTACGTTGCTCTGCTCATAATGAAAGAAGTGAACGGGGGATGTGTATCGGATGATGTGTTCGACTGTGACAACAATGAGAACACTATCAAGCATATGAATGCGACATTCACTTGTGATACGAATAGCCTCAAATGGGTTTATGATTTCACAGGAAAGCAGATTTCATCCTATATTCAAGGAATCTATAAAACTCAGAATTGAATGATTATTGAATGAATAAAGATTTTAAAGCATCGAATTGATTTCTTTTTTTGAGTTTCTGAAAGTTAGAGAGAGAGCCATTCCAGAGAAGATGGCGTTTGGATTATGAATCAACAACACAAAAAGAAAGAAAATAATCAAAGAGACAAGTTAGTATAAAAAGGATTACATATTTTCACTGTTTGAGTTACCTTTGAAAAAGAGCAAAACTTGGAATTTGAGATGCGATAACAGGGATCGTAGCCTAGATACAAAGCTCTTCTCAAGACGGAAACAAATTTTTTATCACAATTATTCAATTTTTGATTTATTTCATTACTTTTTTATCAATTTTTTTAAAAGTTTATCCTCTTGTAGGGTCCACCATCAGTCAGAACGCTGAATCGAATTAAGAGTTTTCTCCTGTAATCCGATGGTGGGATGCCGGTATAAGAATTTGTAGATAGTTTTCAGCTTTTTCATGATTCAGAAAATGCATAAGAACTTGATCAAACTACGTACACAATTTTCACAGCATCTCTACCGAAATCGATGGCAACACAGTTCACAACCAAATTCCAAACAAATAAAAGAGATTTGAATATCAAAAGAATCACCTGTATAACTATAAAGCCTTATGGACACAAAACGGAAAAACCAGAAAATCAATGATTTCTCAAAAACTCAAAACAGTACTTCTTCTGTATTTTTGTAATCTGACTTTTGCCGCTCTTCCGGTTAGTTCTGTTATTTCAAAGTATCGGATCAATTAATCCAAATTGTTAGGACTGTGCTCCTGGAGTCAAGTGCCCACCTGGTGGAATATGGGGAGAATGGACAACAGTTGGAGATGGAATCTGTAAAATGGATTGTGGTAGTTGTGCTCAACTTGCTCAAACCAGAGAATGCATGAGTTCCGAGATTCCTGGTTGTGACTGCATGTAGGTTGCTCATTGAAAAACTCTATTTCTGTGTGAAAGTTTACAGTGGAAGTCCATCAAGATCGATACTCTGTAACATGAAAACATGTCTGTATCCATCTCAAAGAACTTGTTGTATTCCGTATCTTCCAATGATTATCAATGGCTCTTCAATCTGTGGTCCGTTGCCAAAGTCCATGACAGAACCTGATAGAAGATGTTGTCCAATTGGAGGGATCTGGTCGGAATACTCATCTGGATATACTAACGTGAATAATGATTGGGTTAGAACCAGAAGATGTCTGTCCGCTTCAGTCGGGTGTCCTTGCTCTGGGAGTGAAACTGAAGGTTCTTCAAGTAGGTTTAGAAAAACACGACATTATTCTTAACTGGCAATTTTGTTTTCTAGATTGCCCGTGCCCTCTTCCAACATCTGCTATGCTTGAATGTCCAAATCCTGTAACCAATGGTAGACCGGGAGTATACGAAGAACTTCTTATCGATCACAAGGCCTGTACCGCTACACTTGCATGGCTTGGGAACAATGATGTGAGGTGGTATTGCAGCAGTTACAGTAAGAGATCTCTTGAAATATCTATGATTTCAAGGTGAAAACTATTTCAGCGGGATATGCACAACCATACAGATATGCCTCTCTTTTCATTATGAATGAAGTGGAAGGAGGATGCACTTATGACTATCCATTTGATTGCTCAAATAGGGATCGGGTGGATCAAAAGACCAATGTATCGTTCACATGTGATACGGATAGTTTATACTGGATTTATGATTATACAGGAAAGCATCTGAAGTCATACGCTATTGGAGTTTACAATTCTGTGATTCCATTGTGAAAGTAATCATGTTGTTTTTAAAGTTTTCACACCAATAAAAATGTTGTTCTCGACTCTTTTGGTTATCTCTAGCCCCTGCTATGACTGCTGTCTTAAGTGACAATGGGGGGGGGGGGATTAGACGTCACCTTTTTACACCTACCTCATTTGGATAAGATCTCCTGTGGTGCAGACTAAACCCTCTCACAGAAATCATTCATTACTCCATTACTCTCTCCTCCAAAATGCGTCTTCTTCGGTTACCAGTGCTTTGTCTGCTGGATGTTATTGATAATTTCAATCCGTTCGAATTGTAAGTTTTGATATTTTTGTTCGTTTTTCAATGATACTTTCTTCACAGATACAAGTTCTCTGTGCTCTCTAAGCGAACCAGATATCTGACTACACTGAAGAAATGGAGATCCCCTGAAGAGGTTATCATCTCCACACATAAAGGATTTGAACTTATCCTTGTATACCCTACAAAAGATCAATGGCATTTTCGCTTTACTGGAAACAAAAAGTTTCCAGAAGGTCCATCTGACCTATCTAGGGAAACTCATTCCAATCGGGGCTCTAAAATTCGGACGTTCTTTTTCCAAGATCCTCTCCGAGGAGGACTTCAAGCCGCGGAGCACATCATCCAATTATTCAAAGTTACCAAGACAAGAGTGAAATTTTATCCTCCAAACGGGAATGACCTGAAAACCATTATAAATTGGATCAATAAACAAGACAGTCTGGAAGTTTATGAAACAATGGTTTTCTCCCCAAACAAAGATTTCTTTGCGACTATTGTTCAAAACTACCAGAAAAAGACACAAAGTTTGAGAATCCATGGAAATCTGGATGCTCCAAATAACTCTATACAACCAACCTTTTCTGCAAATCTAGAGTTGGAGAATCTCCGGGTTAATCTTGGTTCCCGTATACATTTGGACACGCTGATGTCTTCAAACCCTGCAGAGTTGCATGTTCCTCGGACAACAATGACTTGTGAAGATCTCAACTTGTTCTTGACTAATTGGAAAAATGGGAGAACGAATTCCAAACTGAAATGGTGCTCTTTGGGAATGAACTCTGGTTCTCAGATTGACTTCAAGACTATTTTCAAAGGATTGAATCCGGTCATAAATGATCCTAGAACTATCAAAAGAAAGTAAGATTTTTTTAAAGAATTCAGGCAAAAAATTTACTTCTAACAATAGTAGGTACCTTCTAATAACTCTACCGAATTTTCAGGCGTGATTATTCCACTTTATGGATTCATGGAGGAGTCGACGTTTATAGATTTGACGGGAAATGTGCTAAAATTGATTTGTTAACGTACTGGTCGGAGAACCCGAATTCCATTATTCCTCAGGATGTGATAGATAAATACGAGGCAGCAGTGAGATGGAATTTAAATGGAGATGATTCTGAAGTCAATGAGCTCCATAGAGAGGAGAATGGACCAGAAGAATGGGTTTTCCGTGCTGATATTGTTTGATTTTTTGTCTCCGTTGTTTATTATTTTTCTGCTTTGAACCATTTCTTCGATTACCCGAACCAATAAGTTTCATTTTCAACTTCAATTTTATTCTTCAGTTTCATCAGTCTTTTTCTAAATACACAATTTTACTTCACTGTTCTTATTCTTGGCTACATGCAACAACTCATAATGTCTAGTTTCGTGTGAATTTTCTTTTCAATTTTTTATGAATTCTATGAATGAATTGCTTTAGAATTTGCTGTCGTAAATATACAGGCCGCTTCTTGATGAACTTATAAATGAAATTGAGATACAGATATTTTGAAACTACTGTAGACGTTTTATTAACTGTTTATTTACTCTGAGTTCACATCTCAATAATTAAGAATTTTGCATATACAGGAGGGTTGAATAGTTAAGGCTTCGAAAATAACTTGAACTTGATTCGTTTCGATATTCTAATATCCTGAAGTTCCGTCTCTTGTTTCCCACAACCCTCCTCGTCCTAAGTGGTTTTTCAAGTGACAAAGAATGTATCGAAGGTAGCAATACACTCCGCAGATAGCAATACACGTCACCTTTTCTCACCTACCTAAATCTCCTTATGGAGTCCTGTGGTGACGGCTGTCTCCACACCCAAAACCACATTCATTCATTCGTCCTATCCAACTACATCAACGTTCCTTCTTCAAAATGCGTATTCTTCGTCTACCTATGTTGTGTACTCTGGAGATTCTTGAGAATTGGAATTTAATGGAATTGTAAGTTCATTAGATTTTTTTTCAGTTTTTCAGATCCGCTTTTGCAGGTTTAAGTTCTCTGCGCTTTCTAAAAAAGCTAGAGCGATGACTAAACTGAAAAAGTTTCCAACTCCGGAGAAGATAATTATTTCTACACATAAAGGATTCTCGCTCTTCACACGACACCTGAAGAAGACTCGAGAGGAGAAAACTCCAGAGAAGGCATTTGTTTTTACACGTGAAGGGATCTCATTTTCCTTAGTGTATTCGAAAAGCGTTCGATGGCATTTTAAGTTTACGAACAATGAGAGCTCTTCTGATAACCATCGTGATGATCCTTGTAAGAAAAAACCCCTTAGCTACGAAAAAAGGACATTTTTCTTCCGAGACCCTGTTAAGGGTGTATTGCAATTCGCAGAGTTTCTTATTCATCTATTCGACGTCTCCACAGCAGACATAAACTTCCAAATTTCTGAAGCGAGTAACCGGAATGATCTAGAAAACATTATCGAATGGATCAATAGTCAAGCAGACCTAAAAGTAATGGAATCGACAATATTCGCGCAAACCAATGATTTGCTGCCATGGGTGGTTCAGAAATACAAGAAGAAGACTGGAACATTTTTTATTAGGGCTTCATTTATGAATGAAAAACCAGATCCCGCTGTTATTTTCCCTCCAAATCTTGAGTTAGATTCATTGTGCGTTCCTTCACACACGGACAGTGTCTATGGAATGAGCTTGAACTTCCTGCTCTCGTCAAATTTTCCGAGAATCGACATGGATGGACAATCGATGAGCTGTCAAGATATCAACACCTTTTTGAATAGTTGGAAGAATGGAAAAACAAATTCTAAACTGAAGTATTGCAAGTTAAGAATGTATGGTCTTATTGACATAAGAGCAATTTTAAAAGGATTGAATCCAATTATTCATGACCCCAATACTTTTAAAGTTGTTAATAGGTAAGTTAGATACGTTTCAAATTTAGCCTCGCTTTACAGCATAAAATACTACTTTAGAAAAATATCATTCCACTGGACTTTGCAGGCATGGTGATCTCAATTGTTGCGTCTACAGAGGAATTGATATTCGAAGAATCGATGGGAAGTGTGCTAAGTTTAATCTGGAAACGTATTGGAGAAGAATAGGAGAAGATGCGGAAATTCATCAGGAGTTCCTGGATGAACATGAGGATTCGGAGAAATCGAATGAAAACGGAGATGAGAAAGATGGATTCATTCATAACAAGATTCGTCGCAGATGGTACTTCTGGATTAAAATCGAATAACTCTTAATTAGCGGTTTTTCTGAAACATATACTGTTTTTTCCCTCTGTTTTTCAATTTTTACTATCAATTATCATTCCCAATACTCCTACTATTTTTCTTTATCCCTACCAAATCACTATCCTCATTGTTAAAATGCTTCCTTCCTTATTTTGGAAAAACCTTTCTTCTCGTTATAGAACTCCAATACCACAATGGCCATTCTTCAATACTTTTCGTCATTATCAAAAGTTGCAAATATCATTTTGGAACCTATGTTACTATGTTACTATGTTACTTTAATACCTATGTTACTCCTGGCTGTATGCAACAGCTCATAATCTCTTGTTTTTGAGTAACTTTTCAAAAATAAATTTTTTATAACCTCTTTGAATAAGTTGCAATGAAAGCCTATTTACCAATATAGTTTGCGTATGAATCCGGGCCCTTCATAATAAATTATAAATAAAATGGAAATACAAGTCGCTCATAATTACCACAGAAGGTTTACTGACTGTTCATCCGCTACGAGTTCATATCCAAACAGTTGTCAGCTTTCGCTTTGTAAATAGTCTCATCTTGATTCATTTTTTCTTTTCCATCTGCAAAATTTCTTCTCTTGTTTCCCACAACCCTCCTTGTCCTAAGTGGTTCTTTAAGTGACAAAGAGTGTATGGGAGGATATTTCCCAGATAGCAATACACGTCACCTTTTCTCACCTTCCTAAATCTCCTTATGGAGTCCTGTGGTGCAGACTGTCTCCTCACCCAAAACCACATTCATTCATTCGTTCATTTGTCCTATCGTTCTCCAACTACAACAACGTTCCTTTTTCAAAATGCGTATTCTTCGTCTACCTATGTTGTGTACTCTGGAGATTTTTGAGAATTGGAATTTGTTTTGTTGTCAGTTCTGCCCAAGAGAGGCAGAACTGGACAACCTGTTCGCACTCTAATCGAGAGTCTGGGAGCTTCCCCATAAGCTCTCTCTCGATTCGGTGCGAAATGTATGTATTTATTACATTTATTCTTCACTCTTTATTTCTCTTTTTAATTATTATTCTTCCTCAAGAAGAAAACCCGTTTTTATCGCTCAAAACGGCCTATTTTCCACTGTTTCATTGTTTCCACATGGAAACTATAATTTGAATGCCCTCGCTTGTCGATCGGCGCGTCGCGGCTTTTCGCGTCGAGACCCGCGCTGCGGCGCGGTCAGCGCCCCCCCCCTTCGTTCGGCCTAAAAAGCGGGCATTCGGGAGCTTGTCGTCTGCCGACGTATGTGCGTTTCGTCACGCTACTTTTTACTACTTTTTCTCCCCCTTTTTACCCTTTTGGGAACGTTTCGTCAGAATCCCCAGGGATTCCAGTTTTGGGTGGTTTTTGCAAGGTTTCCTGTTCATCCGAACAGGTTTTCGTCCAGCTTCTATAACTTTTTCCCCCTTTTACTGTTTTGCAATGTATTACCCGCTTTCCATTGTCTTCGCGACTTAGGACCCTCTCACCGATCTACGGACGGTTTGCCTCAATAAAGCGCTTAATCATTCATTTCTCTCTTTTCTTCCGTTTCGCATCACATCCGTCAGTTTCTCCTCCTCGCTTTCGTCGTCGTAGAATCCTTCGCAGTCTAAACTCTGAGCTCTTGTTACCCGGAAACTCACAAAGCTCAACATGGTGCATCGACCGTTCCCTCACACGGTTTCAGAACCCATCCGGGGTCTGCGGTAGGTTTTGCGCGTTTTCCCACTTCTTTCTCTCTATTTTCCCCTTAAATTCTCATTTTTGCTCTCAAAATCTCCTTAATTTCTCTTAATTTTCTTCTCTTTACCCTCTTTCCTCACTTTTTCCCTTTAAAATCTTTAATTCTCCTTAAAAATCCTAAAATTCTTCTTAATTTACTCTCGCGTCGTTCCTTTCTTTGTTTCTCTTCAGGGCCGCGCGCTATTTCTCCTCTCTCCCCCTCCGTCTCTCCGCGACGCGCGATCTCTCAGAGTTCGCCCGCTCGGAACATTTTTTTGTTTCGGGCGCGCTGCCGTCGTTTTTCGTCGCTTTTCTTCGTTTCCTTTAGTTTTTTCTTCTAATTTTCGTCTCATTTACCTTTCTTACACTCCTTTTATCCATTCTCTCGAGTATTTTCCGATATTTATCGGAGAAAACGCTCAAAATCTCATAAATCACCTCCTTTTTCATCAAAATCTCTTAAATTTTCTAATTTCTCGCTCCTTTTTTCGTTCCGTTTATCGTAAACCTTCCGTTAAGGCATAGCGATTAGTATGGGAGTTACCCCCCCATCCGCTTTGTCTGAGCACATTAGTACAGCCCACCATCGAGATTGTGGCAGTCCGTGCTCGTTTTGCCGCTTGTTTCTCGAAAGAGAGGAATAAAGCGGATTTTCTGCAATTTGCTTCGGCAGAATGCGTGAAAACGCGTCAATGTCTGGCGATAGTGAAGCTGCTTCACAATTCATGCCATAAGATATACGCAGCTCCCCCCAGCGGCGATGAGTCGTATGAGGAGCACTGGTGGCTCGCGCCGACGGTGAATTTATAATTATCGATCGGCCGATAACCACTAGAGGGCCCCATGAACGTTGTTTCAATTGGGAGGAAGTGCCTTCAAATTCCGCGTCGTCGGAATTATTTTCGAGCGTCGTCTCGGAAATAAATGTCTAGTTTCTAGAATATTGTTTCCGCGGTTTGTCAGGTGGTTCGCCCACAGTTAAGACATTCCGATTTCGGTCATTACTGCCCTAGCGAGGGTGATCGAAATAAATATACAGACTTCTGTTAACCCAAAGAGGTTTATCGGAGCGCCGAAGGCAAAAAATCAATAAGATTAGCCTGACTTCGAGTCCGAAAATTCGAATTTTCGGTGTCGTTTACTCGAAGAAACGTCGGAAGTAGCAATACTTTCGAAAATTTGGTGCTCACGATTGTCTCAAAAATATTCTATACATGGAGTAGTAGGCGATTCCGTCAAAACTACAAATGATAGAAGAGACGCAGAAAATTTCGGTAGCCCAAACAGGGAAAAGTAGCCCTAGGGACTGAAAAATTCGGAATTCTCAGTTATTTGTCGGGTCGAGTCAATCGATAATCATTCCGTAGTCTGTAAATTGTGCTCATCACAGTCAAATCATCCTCCGAACTCAGTAAATTCCGTCGATTCGTATTTTTATCGGGAAATTATAATTCTGAACCACCTTTTCATTGAAATTGCATCATTTTTCGCAATGTTTCGGGGATATTATTGATTTTTTGGCACAATTTGATCGCTAATATAGAAATTCTTCGTCTAGATTAGTGATGACGTGATTACGTCATGAATTCTTATGCTCTAAACGTTTAGTCATGAACGCGTGGCCAGAATATTTCTGAAAAAGTGACTAATTAGTCATAAAACAGAGCTTAATTCATGATGCAATCTAGTTATCTTCTTTGGCATATAAGAACACTATCGCTCATATATTCGTGCATCTCCATGCCTAGATAACGCCTTTTTTCTGACATATCTCGAAATAATATCGATTTTCGTTATAAATCTCTTAATTTTCTCTCTTTCTCTCCATTTCTTTTAACCCTCGTGCTAATTTTTAATTAAATTACGGTTATTGCAGAAACTAATGGTGAACGTCAACGAACTTCTAGCAGCGATCAAACGATCCCACAAGAAGAAACCAGAATCCCAAGATTCCGACGTGCGACACCAAAGAAAGCGGAAGCCCAAGGATTTG
>GL380146.1:100196-118176 GCA_000143925.2 Caenorhabditis brenneri
TTCGATTTATTTCCGACGTTCAAATACACTCATTGTCTGAGAGCCTAACTAGCTCAACTAACCCATACTTATTTGCAGATGGGAAACCATTCCAAGCTCGCTGAAGCCCAAGGAAATGCAGTCAGCAATGAATCCGACATCCCAGTCGCCGACGTCGTCGAGAAACGATCTCCAACTTCACCAGCAATAGCTGATCCAGAGGACGAATCCCAAGGGACTCCAGATGGTGGATACAAACCCGGGATGACTCCAGAATACGAAACAACCGACTCGGAACATTCCGAGAAGGAAGAATCGGAAACGGAATCCCAAGGAGATGCGGAAGAAAAGGAAGAATCCGGAGGGGAAGAAGAGCAAGACATGGACGCTCAAGGTCCAAGTCCAGCTGTTTCACCGGCTCCATGGCTACAATACTTGACGTGTGGATCAATCACTCAAAAAGATGTGCCAAAGTCACCAAAGGCTAAGATCGAGGAGAATCCCAAGGGGATCACCAAAAATGAGTATCCCAAGGATCTCAAACGAAAGGTCGAGGATCTCAAAGCGATCAAAAGCAAGGAGCCCAAGCATTCCAAGGAGGATGATGAAGATTCTCCAAAGAGTCGCCAACTGAATCCCAAGGATCTCCTCATGTTACAACAACAACTGATCGACCAGATCGAGCATTGGGAAAGTAAGTTTCCAAAATAAAGAGACAATACATTGAGCCGTACTAATTTTTCTAGGTCTCAAGGAGACGGACAACCGCACTCTTCTGTTCTCGCTGCACACCCAGCTTGCCTCATTGTCTGGAAACATCCAACAAGTTTCGTCGGCTATCGACAACCTGACTAACGTCTACGGACACAAAAGTAGGACTGAGGAAGAATCCACCCGAGGATTCGCCAATATCGAGGAGTTGCTCAACTATCTCCGGCGTTCCCAGGGAAAGATCCGCGCCAGCATTGAGGAGAACAATAGTCTCCTGAGAGAAATCATCAAGTCGATGGACATAAAAGAGGCTAGTCCGGCCCTTAAGAAGGTAACAACAGAAAACAATGAACTAAAAAGAGGTTATAAAATGAATCCTTTCAGGAAACCTCCAAACCGAAGTACCCCAAGTACGCCTAGCAGCCCAAGGACTTCAACACCCTTCGTCCAAACACCAACTGGACCCGTTAATCCACCCATTGTTTGTTTATAGAGTGGATCATAAATCCCTCTCATCGTTTTTACACCCTTCTCAATTGTTACCACACCGTTGTTGAACCCCCATCGAATCCCAATATAACCCGAATCCCAAAGTCATCTAACTATTAATCATATATTAATAAACTTGGTTTTCGGTACAAAGTGTTCTGTTCCTTCAAACGGAAATAAAAAGAGCAAAAAGACTCTATAATTCAGAAAACTGAACAAATAATATGCCATTGATCGATCTAAATCAGACAAATCAATAAAAGAAACAGTCGAAAGACAAAACCAGTGAAGCTATTCACAGAGAAACTTCTCATCATTCCACCCCATCTCTCTATCATCCTTTCATCTCTTACCCCATCTCATTTCATCCCTTTCTAAATCACCTATCATCACCAAATCCTAAACATAAACTAGTACCATTGGGTGCAGAAGGAGAAAAGTGTAAAATCGTGCCATCACACATAGGATTCCACGTTTTCATTGTGTCTCTTTTGAAATTTTATTCATCTAATTAGAAACAGAAATAGCCTATCACTCGAGGCGACGTCTAGATCTAGTTAGGATACGTTGAACGTGGATACACAAACTCCAGGGATCAGGCAGCCCACACATAAGTTAAAATCGCCTAGGATTGATGCGCAGTCATTGAGTCGCTGTGTTTAATCTGAAATTTAATGACTCTCGTTCAGAATCAGAGGTTTATCCTCTGAAGAGAAGTCAGATTAGTCATTTCGTTGACGAGAATGTGATTGTATAGTCCCGGCCGGATATCCAATCAGCTAGAATTCTACTCTTGGAAGCGATCATTCATAAAATGAGTGGCACGTTTTATCGCAAAAGACCTCATCGAGTCTATGAAAAGAAATTCTAAGTTTCCACCACAATATCGTGGAACGTCTCCGAGAAAAGACAAGTCCGAGTAATCTTGAGTTGAAACTCCAACGATTTAGGACGCAGACGTCAGAAGATGTCAAATTATAATGTTGAATCATGGGAGAAGAATCAGAAACACAAATTCTAAAAGATCCCAAAACATTAATTTCACCGTGTACCTTAACACATTATTCTGAAAACCAGACCAATGTCAAAATCGGAAAAATCGTGTTGCTCTAATTATATTCGAAAGAATTATTGGAGATTCGATCAGTTTACGCTTATACAAGCCAAGATCACACCAACATGACCGACGACAGAAGTCAACCAAATGCCAAACCATTCATCAATTGACGTAAGTGTACCATTGAAATGAATGTTCCCCGGAAAAGGAGGGTGGCTTAAATAAAAAGTCCTATAAAGGCACCAAATGTGAATTAATGTGAGGAAACCATTAACATCCAATAAATGACAGTAATTATCAGTCAGATAATGAAAAATCAACCATTTAATTCTGATAAGCTCAGCTTATTCAAACATAATTCAACAACATCAATCCACCTCCGAAAGAGGATAGTGAATGTTATGCGTAGATAGTTCAAGTTCTGAGAACATGACGAGTTGCGTAGTCCATGAGGAACGTCCAAAGATCCCTGCGAAGCCCGAAGGCCGGGAAGACCTCGTGTAGAGTAGGGTCAACTTAGTTGAGGAAGTGCGCCACAAAGCCTCTTTCCCGGGTTGACTTAAAGGGCCTACATATCTGCACAAGGGTGAGAGATCATTAAATCTCAAGTCAAGGTTAGTGGGAGAATACCATTACTCCAATTAGTTCCGAACTGGTAAGAATATTTCGAACGCTGAGACGTCAGCTGACGAATATTCATCGTCTACGACTCACATAGCTGGATCTACCTCCGGAAGAGTCCAGAAGAACATAGAACCTGTTAAGACGGCGGGAACGGAGCACGACTCCGACCGCTGATATATCCGGAGGACGATCAAACGGAAGGACCGAGTGACGGAGAGAAATCCTATCCGATCTTAACAAGCGTTCTCAGAGATTCTCACAATTCCTGCGGGGATGTAGTGAATCCAAACTGGGTACCGTCCAAGTCCATTAGGCAACCCCCTAGAGTTGAGGTGCACACTCAAAACTAGGTCTTGAGAGAATGAGCACTGCTAAGTGACCCACACAGAAACAGCAGCTATTGGTCTCGAGGTCACGGATATCCAGGTGGGAAGAAAACTGTGGCACCTTACAAAATCTCCCTACAAGCAATTGTTGAGGTAGAAAAAGGTGGCAGAAGCTATAAACCGCCACAAGCCTACCACAAATCAGACTCAAACCCCACGTTCAGCGAAAAGTCCACCAAGATCTAGAAATCCTTATCTAAGATTTCTCTATTGATAGATCCATATATTCAGACCTTCGCTTTCTTAAAATACTTATCCTTATAAACTCCAAATAATAATAGTGTCAGTTTAGAATCCCAAAGACTCCAACTGCACCGACTACAATGTCCCAAAACAACAATCCTATACCGCCGACCATCTCGCAGTCCGAACTGGACCCGATCATCGGTCGTGAAGTCCTCGGACCGTTCAAACGCCTCCTGGCTTACCATGTCAAGGAAGCAAAAGAATGCGTCCGCGTTAGCGAGATAATGATCCGCGATTACATCAGTGATCCGGAAAAAGAACCATCCGAAAACGATGTAAAACTTCTAGAATCCTTCGTCAACAGTTTGCAAAAACACCGCAATCTGATGGAGGCTATTCCAGCATTGGTGGAAGACAAGAAGAATTCGCCAAACGTCTTGGCGAGCTCACGTCGTCAGGCGTTAGCCAACGAAGTTAAGGCTCTTCTTGAACATGCTAAGTACCCAATTACAGTCAGCGACCTGTCGAAAACCTTCGAATTATACAAACAATTGTTCGCTTCGAAAGGCATCCAAATGGTAGTCTCGCCACAAGGCTCAATCCGCACGGCAACTGATCACGAATCAGCCGAGGAAAGAGACGAATCCAAGAAGGGAAGCAGCAATGTATCCCCAAGAACTCCAAATTCCACCAATGCTAAATTTGTCTATGACGTACCCGATTATCTTGACCGCTCCATTGACTTGGAATATCTAAATGAGCTCGAAGCCAAAGCGGCAGCCACGGTAGCCCAAGGTAATACCAAAGCGAGAGTAATCGGCCAGTCAAATCCGATCCCAACGGTCCCGAGCGGGCCAAATGATTCGGTGGTGTCCATTGAGAACACAATTAGTAAGCGAGTCGTTCCACAGAGAATCCAGAAAATCTCGGAACACACGGCTGCTCCGAAACACAGTTCAGCAAACTCAATTTATGCAACACCAATCAAGGCCCAAGAGCCAAAACACCAGCTCCCCCCTGATCAACTTAAGTCCGATCAAATAATCACACCAGAGTTATTGGCTGACATCCTCTACAACATCGAACGTAGACAAGTTGAGAAAGAGCGCGAGAGCGAAAGAGCAAAAGATCAACTGCTCCAAGAAGTCGCATTCCTGCGCAAAGAAAACCATTCTCTGCGTCTGAAGGCAGAGAAATCTGGAAGAAACCCTGATGATCCTGAGGAGCCACACCGGTACACTCCGAATCCGGAGAAAGCCAAACGTAGCCCCAAGCCTGAGATCAACCCAGAATTTAAAAACATACTCTTCACTAGTAGCAATGAATCTGACGAAGAAGCCTCATATGATGAGCAAGCCACTTCTCAGTATGACAGTGATAGTCAATATCGCCACGCTACTGGTCACGATACCCAATATCAGAGAAAGCACAAAGTGGGAAAGTTAGAAGCCCCACGAAATCGAACATCCCGCCAAAAGAAAGTGAGAATCGATGAAGTGCGGAAGAGTACGATCTCTATCAACGATAATGGCAGCGTCACAGACTTCCAGACAATTGTGATCAAAGACATCATGATCAAAAGATCTAAAGCTGTATTCGGTGAAAATAAGATCCAGGGATCCAATGAACTATCGGAGCCAAATTCAGTTTCAACTCATTATACTAATCCCCAACCTCACCAGAACAGCCAGCATCCCCAACAGAAAAAGGGAACTAAACTGAAGGGAAACTACCAATCTCAAAACTCGGGACAGAAAGGGAAGACTACTAATGGAGTCGAAGCTCTTTATGAGCCTGGCAAACTACAACCAAAGTGGAAATTGGTAGCCTGGTCCTTCCCATTCAACGTCCCAGAACAAGGTCAAAAGTGCGGAGCCTGTGAAGACCAACACAAAATGATCCGCTGTCCTCTCACCAGCAATGAATTCAGAAAGCAATTGCAAGAGAAAAATCTCTGCGAACGCTGCGCAATTCACGGACACAATGCGGCCCAGTGTCAAAAGTGGTACAAATGTGGCTATTGCCACGGCGATCACGCCATGGGTGCCTGCCCAATGAAAGAGTTCTTCCGCAAAAGGGAAAACATTCCGAGCTTCTGCGTCATTAAAGACGAGAAATCCCCGAGGAAAACCTTTTTTCGTAGAAACGAAAAGACATCTTCCCAGTAACCCCATCAGGAAGGCAGGCGCGAGAGCTAAGTTATTGCTCCACGTGCCACCCTCTGCCTTGCCACCAGACACAAAACCTTTTATTAATCCCTTGTTCTTGACCCATTGTTTAACTAATCATAACCTTTCCTTACCTCCTATGGAGATCCCCTCAGTGTTGTCCACATCTGTTGCTTATCTAACTCCAGTTAATTGTGAAAACGGAGTCCACGATATTAGAGAATTCATCACTTCCCTTGATAGAATCAAATTGATGAAAGAACTTGTGTCTATGGCACATTATGATTATGAAAGCCTAAGGCTAATGGTGTCTTCGGATGCTAGTAAGGATATGATGGCAGCTACAGTTTATGCTCATTATTCTTACAATGATGCTCCGCCAGTTGTTAATCGATTAGCAGCAAAAAATAGAATCAAATCAGCAAAAAACGAGAAATGGACAATTCCAAAACTCGAACTATTTGCGATTGGAATTGGTACTAACATGGCAGTTAGTACAATTCAAGAAATTAGAATCCCAATCACTGAAGTTTGTTTTTTCACAGACTCATCATGTGCATGGTACTGGATTAGGACTCGAAAGAGCACCAGACAATGGGTATCTAATCGAGTTGAAGCAATTCATGCCAACTCGGACATTCTCACTAAGCTGGGAATTGAGGTCAATTTTAGACATTGTCCAACCAAAGAAAATCCCGCAGACATTGCGACGCGTGGAATGAGTACTTCAGAATTGAAAAACTGTACATTATGGTTCCAGGGTCCAGAGTTCTTGAAAAAGGATAAATCCCTATGGCCAAATAGGTTCACAGATGAAGAGGTCGGAGAAGAGTCATCAGAGACAGAGCTCCAGGACGAAGTACTCCAAGAAGTACTCGATCCAAAGACCATCAGAAAGCCAAAAAAGAAGGCAATTCAGAATGAAACCGTCTTGACAATCATCTCCAAAGAACCATATGTGTCATTTATCTCCTTCGAAAGAACCAACTCAATGAGAAAACTCGTGTCTATGACACATTCATTGCTAAACTTTATTGTCACTAGCAATCCAAATCATCAGTGGAACACATATGTTATGAGCGAATTCGCAAAAGCGAATCCCCAGGAAAATCCGGTTCGTAGAAGACAACTAGCCAGGTTGCTTCTCATCCAAGAACACTTGAGAGAGTGTGAGAGTCAAGGACTCACCTTCCCTGCCGAGCTAACCATCTACAAAGATGAAGAAGGCATCCTCAGAACCAGAAGGTCCATCAAACCCAGTGTCCTATCGATTGAAGCCCACGAGCCAATCCTGATCCATCCCAAGCACAGACTTGCGGAACTGATCATTCGTGAAACTCACGAAATAAACGGCCATCTCCCAGAGAGATATACAGTAGCCGCTCTCAGGACTAAGTACTGGATTCCGACGAACGCAGCCATAGCAGCTCGTATCGTCTCATCTTGCGTACCATGCAAGAAGGTGATTGGACTCCCATATGCATATCCAGATTCGAAGATATTGCCAAGTCACAGAACGGAACCAAGTGTACCGTTCGCCCACTCCGGGCTAGACTATATGGGCCCCATTCCATACCTTAAAGATGATGGAACCACAGGCAAAGCCTATGTTTTGGTGTATACCTGCCTGGTCACCAGAGGTGCGAGGCTGGAGCTAGTTCCAGATGGAACGACAGAGCGATACATTGAATCCCTCGGAATCATCTTCTCAAGAAGCGGATTCCCGAAATCAGTGTACTCTGATAACGCAAGAACTTTCCAATTAGGAGAGAAAATCATCAATGATGATGTCAATTGTGGCGAGGTTTCAGAATCCCTCACCAGCTATCTAGCGTGCCACCAAATTGACTTCCGATACATCACTCCCTTAGCCCCTTGGCAGGGAGGTATCTATGAACGCGTTGTCAAGCTCGTAAAAAACCAGCTCCAGAAAGTCTTAGGAGATAATACTCTAGACTTCCACTCTTTACGAAGAGTCCTAGCAGGAGCAGAGGCAATGGTGAATAGTCGCCCACTTGTAGCCCATCCAAAGCGTCTCAATGACATGGTCGCGCTGAGACCGATTGATTTCTTGCTTCCAGGAAGCTTGATCGACGTTCCAGTCAACTCAAAGAAGTTCGATCCGTCTAGATCCACTACGGAACAAAGAACGAGAGATCACCTGGAACGATTCGAAGAAGTCATTGAAGAACTTTGGAAGCACTGGTCACTAGGCTATCTACTCGACCTGAGAGAAGCCAAACATAAGAACCGAAAGTGCTCGTCTTTGAAGCCCAAGAAGGGTCAAGTGGTACTCATTAACACAAATCTTCTGCGAAGACAGAAGTGGCCATTGGGTCTGATTGTTAAAGTTTGTAAGTCACGAGCAGGAGAAATCCGGTCGGCCATCGTGCGTTGCAGAGGAAGGTGGTACAAGCGAGCCGTATGTCAACTCATCCCGCTGGAAGTTGAATCCTTTGATAAAGGCAACTCCAAGGATGACAGTTGTTCGAGTGACAAGGAGTCCGAAGACGCCTCTCACACACAGCCTCATGACCTACCTTCTCCAGCCATCTTTGAGATTCCTCAAGGACGGTACGCTCCAAACTTCTTTCATGATACCCACGCCAAAGACTCTCTCGTTAACGCACCACATAATGCGGAACTACCCATTGTTGGTGAGAGACTTGAAGGTGAAGAAGACATTAATTATGACACCCAATACTTCGATTTCGAAGCCGAAGCAGTTGACTTCCGGGATCCCAGTGCCACAGAGACAATCCAACCCGACATCCCAATCGGAAGGACTAGGGAATACATCCCACGTAAAGCCAAGAAGCCCAACGTTAACTACGTACACCAGGCTATTGTCAAGTTCTTGTCGTCTTGCTCCCCCCCGGAGTGTTGTCAGTTCTGCCCAAGAGAGGCAGAACTGGACAACCTGTTCGCACTCTAATCGAGAGTCTGGGAGCTTCCCCATAAGCTCTCTCTCGATTCGGTGCGAAATGTATGTATTTATTACATTTATTCTTCACTCTTTATTTCTCTTTTTAATTATTATTCTTCCTCAAGAAGAAAACCCGTTTTTATCGCTCAAAACGGCCTATTTTCCACTGTTTCATTGTTTCCACATGGAAACTATAATTTGAATGCCCTCGCTTGTCGATCGGCGCGTCGCGGCTTTTCGCGTCGAGACCCGCGCTGCGGCGCGGTCAGCGCCCCCCCCCTTCGTTCGGCCTAAAAAGCGGGCATTCGGGAGCTTGTCGTCTGCCGACGTATGTGCGTTTCGTCACGCTACTTTTTACTACTTTTTCTCCCCCTTTTTACCCTTTTGGGAACGTTTCGTCAGAATCCCCAGGGATTCCAGTTTTGGGTGGTTTTTGCAAGGTTTCCTGTTCATCCGAACAGGTTTTCGTCCAGCTTCTATAACTTTTTCCCCCTTTTACTGTTTTGCAATGTATTACCCGCTTTCCATTGTCTTCGCGACTTAGGACCCTCTCACCGATCTACGGACGGTTTGCCTCAATAAAGCGCTTAATCATTCATTTCTCTCTTTTCTTCCGTTTCGCATCACATCCGTCAGTTTCTCCTCCTCGCTTTCGTCGTCGTAGAATCCTTCGCAGTCTAAACTCTGAGCTCTTGTTACCCGGAAACTCACAAAGCTCAACATGTTTGAATTGTAAGTTCATTACATTTTTCATCAGTTTTCAGATTCGCTTATTGCAGGTATAAATTCTCTGCGCTTTCTAAAAGAGCTAGAGCGATGACTAAACTGAAAAAGTTTCCAACTCCAGAGAAGATAATTATTTCTACATATGAAGGATTCTCACTCAGCGTAGTGTATTCGACAAGCGTTCAATGGCATTTTAGTTTTACGAACAATGAAAGCTTTTCTGATAACCATCGTGATGATCCTTGTAAGAAAAAACCCATTCGCAGCGAATCTCGAGCACTTTTCTTCCAAGACCCTGTTCAGGGCGGATTTCAATTCGCAGAGTTTTTGATTCATTTATTCAACGTCTCCGTAGCAGAAGTACAGTTTTATACTTATAAAGCGAACAATTCAAGTGAACTCGAAAATACTGTCGAATGGATCAATGATCAAAAAGACCTAGAAATGAAGAAAGCAACAATTTTCGCGAAATCCAATGATTTGTTGCCATTGGTAGTTCAGAAATACAAGAAGAAGACTGACATTTTTCTTATTTGGGCAGAATTTGTGGATGACAAACCAGATCCCGCTGCTATTTTCTCACCGATGCTCGAGTTAAATGAATTGTCTGCTCCTGCGCTTGCGAGTAACGTCTATGGGATGAATTTGGACTTCCTGCTCTCTTCAAACTTTCCGAGAATAAATATGAGTGGAAAATCAATGACCTGTCAAGATATCAATACATTTTTGCATGGTTGGAAGAATGAAAAGACGAATACTAAATTGAAGTGTTGCGAGCTAGAAATGTGTTGTCGTATTGACATGAGAGCAATTCTAGAAGGATTGAATCCAATTTTTCAGGACTCCAATACTACTAAAACGCTTCATAGGTAAG
The DNA here is from genome assembly GCA_000143925.2 of Caenorhabditis brenneri. Taxonomy (NCBI): domain Eukaryota; kingdom Metazoa; phylum Nematoda; class Chromadorea; order Rhabditida; family Rhabditidae; genus Caenorhabditis; species Caenorhabditis brenneri. Next base: position 110,323 of record GL380146.1, read on the forward strand.
TGAAGTACATTTTTAATTGTCCCAGCCGTATTCAGCGTTTCTTCCTAAGAAAAAGAGACTAATTCCACTTATATTTGCAGAGAAGGAAATGTCGTTTGCTATAGCTATAGCGGAATTGAGATTCAAAGAATCGACGGGAAGCGTGCTAATCTTTCTGCGCAAACGTGTTTTCTGGAAGACGGAGAAGATCTGGAAATACATCAGGAGGTCCGGGGTGAACATGGGGATTCGGAGGAATCAAAAGAAAGCGGAGAGGAAAAATATAAACTCAGTCAAAATTGCGAATGGCACTTCTGGATTGAAATTGAATAATCGTCTGTTCTTGTCTTTTTCTGTTACAACTAAAATAATGGTATCCCTCATTGACTCGAAGCTCCACTGCTTTTTCCTTCTGAATTAACCATTAATATTCAAACTTTTCATGATACTCCTCCTAATTCCTACCTAATCACTATCTTCTATTTTGATGTTTCATGGTTTTTTTTCTGTTTCTTTGATTCTCCCATCTTTACCATTTCTCTGTTCTATCAACTGATATTTTTCAACGAGTGTTTTTTTAAACGGAATGGTCTGCCACTGGGCAATGTGCTGGACTCCTATAGCAATGAAAAGATATTAGAGATCCACTGCCAATACTCCTAAAACCGAAAACAACCATGATCTCCAGTTTCGCAATGATTGGAAATCAATTCATTGGAGGCTTGCTGACAACACACAAGATCATAATCATTTCATTTTTTTAAAAAGTTTTTTTCTTCTTTTTAGCTTGAGCGGTCTGACCATCGGATGAACATTGGGAAAAAAGACGTGATGAGAGCAAAGTAGACACCCGTTCTGGAGTTTTACTACTCCTCGACGAGCTGCCGAAACCGGATTCGTTGAGTCGATCACTCTGAAAACCGCCCTGGTGTACAAGAGATACTTCAAATGGAGACATATGAACTCTATGCTTCGAAACCTCTGGAACATAGCTGAACACGTGTTTAGAATGACAAGAGTTTATTTAATTGACAAAAATATACAATATCACATTGGAGGGTTAGTTGCGGCCAGCATTTCTTCTCTCTCTTTCTCCTTGTCTCCATAGATTTTCGTCATCTTTTCATCTCTTTCTCTTCCACGTTGAACACTGCGATGCTTCACATAATCATTAAAATAGCCAATGTAGACATTCTTTGGAACATCCTTTATGGAAACCAATTTACATCCGAATTGAATAGTTGGGATTGGAATGTCTCCAAAAATCTTCGGAATGAGCTCATTGTTAGCCAAGTGTTGAGCGATACCTCCACGGAGAAGACTGCAGTTCAGATCCTTGGATTCGGTTTGAAGAGAAGTTGTTGGGGCGTCAGAATCCTCGACAATAGAGGGACGAATGTCCGTTGCGATAACACTTTGAACTCTTCTGTCCTTCGTACTAATCGAAAGATCTTGTTCCCATCCAGCCAGTACTTCCAAGACAACGTCAGTGTTCTCGAATCGGAACCCTGGTTTCTTGTATCTCATGAGCTCATAAAGGAACCCAAGATTCCTGACAGCCGCCAATCTGACCTCAATATGCTTTGCCTTCAACAATTCGACAATCCGTTTCTGATCCTCAGTGGCCTGCTCCAGAGTTTCGGTGTCTGCGTCGAGAAGGATGGTGCACCAAGCAGAGAGGGAAGTGGCAACGAGTTGAGCAAGATCATTGGATGAGACAGTTGTAGACCAGGCAGACTTGCAGGCATCGGCGTTCAGGGCAATCACTTCCGAATCACTGCAGACGAATCGACTGGCGACTGCCAGAATGATGGCACATCTGGTACGAAGGTCGGCACTTTGTTCATCATCCATGAGAATCTGGCGAAGTTGGTTCAATGGCTCCAAGATCAAATCCTTGACAGACTCTTTGGCTTGAATAGCAACCAGTCCTACCAAATCAGTCAATAAAGTGACTGTCATTTTCTTTTTGTCCTTGTCTTCGTCATTGTCTTTGTCATTGTCTTTGCCAATCGTAGAGGTGATCTGTGAGCAGAGGTCAAAGAGTGATTCCCGATTCGATGCCACGAACGATACGAACAATGGAGCTGGTGTCTTTCTCAGTGTGGAGACGAGTACAATGAGCCCTGAGAGTCTTCTCCTGAAAAAATAAAAAAAACATTTTGAAAATTTGCAGTTTCAAAACTCACTCTTCATCCTGAGCATCTTTCAAGGCAGCCTGAAGACGTTCGGTCCTTAGTTTGCATTCACTTCCGTCGAGGATTTTAGTTGGGAAATTTTTGGACTGTCCCATGGTTAGTAGAGTTTAGAGTTTCTAAAAGAAGAGATACGTAGTAAGAGACTGAAGCGGGAAGAGATGAGAGAAGAAGCAAACGAAATCAAAGACGAGAGCCAGGCAGGTTGACTACCCGTCCAGGAATACGGTAAGTCACGGATGAAAACAAGAAAAAAACCAACAGACGGTTCAAGAGAGCATGCCAAAAAAGAAAGGAAAAAAAATAAAAATAAAATGAAGAAAAGAAGAGAGGGGTCACCTTCCGGTGAGCTACCCGAATGACGAACTGAAAGAACTGAACGAACACCGAGAAAATTTGTTTCGAAAAACAATAACAATTGACTTCGCGCCCTGTTTTTTCGAGGTTCCAACTTTTGATCTACCAATTTGAAATTTGATCTACCGTATCAGTGAACCTAAAAATTTTATAAAAGTGAGTCTAGAAATAATTTCATTTTTATTTTTGTGCCTAAATTTTTTCTTCCTTTTCCATGAACCCCTAATAACTTCCTCCAATTTCTATTTATTGCTCCACCCACCTTTACCATCGTTCACTTCACTTCCCACTCCATTTTCATCTCTATCCAAGATCAAATCTCATTCCAACCATTTCTATTATCTCTCCTTATCCCTACCCTAATCACTACCCTTAGTTTTATTATTCTTGGCTATAAGCTACAACTCGTGGGTGCTTCTTGTTTTTGTGTAGCTTTTCCCCCTAATAAACCCTATAAAAAGTGGAGGTCTCCCCTATAATCTAGTCATTTGGAGAATGACATTTCTTTTTGTCGCTTTCCATAGCATTCTATCCTTTTTTGGATGTGTTTTGAACGGAATGCTCTGCCACGTGGCAATGTGGAAGAGTCCTACTGTAATAAAAACATATTCGATTATTACTGTCAACTTTGCAATCACTAATTTGGCAATTTGTTTCGTTAACTTCGTTCTGCAAATGAGAATAGTAGTGATGAGTCCATATATTCTCCCACGGGACGATATTTTCTCCCAACCCCGAATGCGCTCTAATAAAATATGCGTCACTCATAATTAATGAAGCACTCATAATTAATGATTTTTTCGAATTTTCCGCCTTAAAAATTTGCGCGGAAAAATTCAAATGCACAAAATTTAAAAAATTCTTTTTTTTATTACACATTTCATTCACATTCATACAACGAGTCTTGTCAATTCAAAATTTCTTCTTGGCTATCACGTTTGATTATTGATCTGTCGGGTTCAATACGTGGAAGTTGGAAAAACAGAGAAGATTAGATTTTTATTGGTAGAAGAGTTTGATTCATTTAAAAACTGCGGAACGAAATGTACATCTCCTGAGCCGCCGATTCAAATCTCATCGCAACAGACTCCCATGTTTCTCGCATCATCTGTAAAGAAAAACATTTAGACTTGAAGATTTATTCAAAAAAATAAAATCTCACTCTTTTCTCAGCTGTCACAATTGAACATTTTTGACGGCAATCTTTCAATTCCTCATCTAGTGTTTCGACCTCCTTTTCTAATTCACGGACGCGTTGATTGAGGGTATCGATTTCTTTGGTCATCTCGGCATCTTCTTGCAAAAAAAATTCAACATGTTCTTCAATCATCTCATTCTCCATCTTGGGTTCTTTAACTTGTCTCATCGATTCATTCACAAGCTGCTGTCCTTGACAACTTTCCATCTACAGAAAAATATTATAGAGCAAGTTCTATCTCAGAAAAAGGTATGGACATCGATTTAACGATAACGGAGAGTGCTAGCCAAAAAGATTCTTATTGGAAAAAACATTACGAACTGTTTGTTCTTCAATGAAAAAGCAACTAATCAGAATTTTTATCCGAAATATTGCGGTTTCTATTCAAAAGTGAAACTGATCAATAGAATCAATGGTTTGAACGAATCATCCGCTCTCTTTGCAAAGTACGCCTATTGCTTCATTTTCTGAGACCTAAAATAGTTTAAAAAAATACTTTTTCTGTTCAGTCATTCTTCATCTCAAATTTCTGTTTATTCACAAATGAAAATGCATCACGATAATAAGTCTAGTCGAGATGGTGTCACATTTTGAAATCAGATAACCTTATGCAGCATCGCTCACACGCTTGTATATTCAACAAAAGTCCATCGAAATGTGCATTCTCTTGACACTTTTCACAGAAAATCATACAAACAAACGGCTCCATCTTTCGCAGAGCAAACTTCTCATCATCTTCAAACATAAACACTCGCATTTGAATAATAACAAAAAAAACTCGTACCATTTTTATTTGCATTTCTCTTCGATCGAATCCTCTTTTTCTTGTTATCGTCGCTCATTTTGATCATTTGTTTTCCGTTTTGACGTGGAACAATCGGTCGTTTAACTGGTACAAAGTCTAAAAATAAAATATCGATTTGTGAAAAGCAAAAATTGAAAAAATCACCATTATTGAAAGCAGGAGGAGGTAGTTTCGAACGCTTTCTCTCTCTGCATTTCTTTGGTGTAGGAGGTATTGAGGAAAAATCAATACAATTCATTGTCGGGGTTGATTGAGTGTATTCATCTTGGAAATTCATATCCACAAATGATAAATTATTCATCAATGGTTGCGTCTCGTATTGGAAACATGTATCGTCCGCCACAAATGATAAATTATTCATCGAGTTATGGTCGCAAAAACCAAAATTCTGACTCAAATCCCACTCTGCGTTCGCTGGAGATGGATCAGGAAGGAACATGTCGTTTCTAGTAATTACAGAAGGTGACATTTTTAAAAAATCGATCCTAGCTCGTTGAATGAAACGGAAAATCAGAGAGCTTTGAAAAGAAACCGCAGCGCGAAAGTGCAAATCACAAGCAAATGGCTGCTTGCTCCGCGGAAAGGGGCGGAGTTTCGCGGGAACGCCTCATTAATTATGCGTCACTCATAATTAATTAGTGTTAGAGGGTTGGGGTGAAATTCCGTCTGGGAGAAAAACTTCTTCAAAGGGGGTAAAAAAGCAAATATTCTTTTGATCCTGATAATCAAACCCAACAAAAGTGAAAAAATATTGCAATAGTCGACCATGTACAAGAACATGTAATTTTTTCCAATATCGACTATAATTGTGATTATTTCATCAAAAACAGCCATTTTGCTGGAAGACCCATTCAAACTTCTAGTTGTTAGAGATGCTTGCTCCGTGAAAAGTGAGCAGTATGTACCAAAAAGGGGTGGAGTATAATTAAGTAGCACTGAAAGAAATTCCGTCTGGGAGAAAAACTCGTTCAAACAAGGAAAAAAAGGCAAAAAGAAAAAAGCAGGAATCCTTGGTGACTCTATTAAATCCCAACGATTGTGAAAAGTTGAAAACGACATTTGCCACGTATTTGAAAAAGTCAATGTTCTCCTCGTCAAATCAGAGAACATGATAAGATTTTTTTTTCGGAAATGTTCATATCATGATGATCGATTCCTTCAATTACCTCCATCAATTCGTGGTGATGGTATATACAACTGAAATATTTTTTTTCGTAAAAAAACTGCCAAAAACGACTTGTTCTCAGGGTATGTTTCGTTTTTTATTTTTGTGCAATGAATTATCATTTATTTTTTTGCTCTTCTATTTTTCCCTCTCGCGACAAATGATCATTAATAATTAATGTCATTTATGCTCCCGATTTCGCAATAGTCGTGCTTGGTAGTACCATCTTCGAAATAACTAATTCATATAATCTGTGTTCCCGATTTCGCAATATGCGTGCCTGGTAGTACCATCTTCAATAATTCATAATGTTCTATATTCGGGAGAGGCGGGCATAACAGTTGGGTTTGGGAAACAATTCATTATGACATTAAAACCGCAATGGCATCTGCTAATGATCAAGGTATAATTTTTCCCGCATTTTTTATCACAATTTCATTTTTAGCTAAATTGTTCTCAAATGAATGGCCTACCACCGAAGAGCTCGAGTTTTTTGAAAAGTTTGCACGAATCGATGACCGAACAGATTTGATAAGAAACACCTCCCACACGTTGAAAATGCCTCCATGTCGTGTTGTTTTCAAAAACTTGGACCAATTGCCAAAAGATCAACCTCTTCAACATCATATCGGCCGCATTTTTGATATTTTTATCCGGAGCACACTGAAGAGAGCCGAAGGAGATTTGGAATTTACAGAATATTGGCTCAATTTGCAACACCCAGCCTATGTCGAGAAGGATGGTTTTTGGATCATGCACCAAACTTATCAAAAAGCAAATGGACATACTTTGATGAACATCATTTCGAAACATAGTCAATCAAAATCCGAACTAACTCTCGATGAGACACTTATTTTGTCAATGAAAGTATTCAAAACTGATGTTTTCCAAGGACGTGGTGGCAGGCTTCCTGATACCATTTTGGTAATTCAGAGAGGAGTTTACATTTAATTTTTTTTGATTTTTCAGAAAAAGTTTGGTTTGAAAAGTCCAAATGTCTTGGGAAATAGTCACTGTCTTGCAAAAGCAATTGTTATTGGCCGCTATTGGAGTGATATGAATTCTCGTGAAAATGATGCAAGTGAGCGGCGTTACAATGCGAAAATGTACAAGAAACTCGTAAGATCTGATGTAAGTTCCTTTTTGAATATTCCGGGGAAAAAACGTTTTTTCAGCGTGCCAACACTTGCCGACCTCGCCTTCAACTAGAAGAAGCAATGAGTTTTCTATCAGAAATGAACATGGATCCAAAAGATGAAGAACACGATATTGAAGATTTGGCAGAGATTGCAGAGATGATGCCCGATTACCGTTTTTGTGTGTGGAGTGTACAACAAGGATCCGCTGTCCCGACAGTAATTTTCGAAGCAAACCTCACAGCAAGTGGTTTCATACCACTATTCCATGCTGAAAACCACTTTGAATTTTTTCTCCCATCATGTCCAAAGGTTCAAGTACGGTTTTGCTTCAAATGCTGCAAAATTGTAGACAAAAATCACGCAAGAAGATGTGAAGCAAATTGCAAACGATGTGGAAGACTAGATTGCGAACCGAGTGAAGAATCAAGGTTTTGCGAGAAGTGCAACATCTGGTTTCACAGTGTGGAGTGCTTTAAAGCTCATCTCGAGAAAGAAAGCGTCAAATCTCTTCCGTTTTGTGCCAAATATGAAAAGTAAGTGTTTGAATCAATTATTTATAACCACGGGGAACATTTTAGATGTCAAATTTGTGCTGTTATCCACAGAAGAGAACAGTATGCTAAACTCGAACATATTTGCCACCGCCAAAAATTTTGCAAGACGTGTAAGAAGAAGATTAGTGGGCCTCACGAATGTGTACATGCTCCTGTGACCGAAGCCACAAGGGAAAGATGTTTGAAGAAGCAGGAATCCTGGACTATTGTTGCTTACGACTGTGAAACAATTGTCAGTGCACATGGAGATTATAGAGGTATGTTGAAATGCATGAAAAGAGCACACGATATTATTATAGGATCCGCATCAATTGGTGTTAAACATGTGCCAAATGTTTTGAGTTTTAAAATTATTTGCAATCAATGCTATGGAAATTTTTGTATGTCATGTGGCGAAATTCAAGTCTTGACATATAACTTGAGAAATGGAGAGAGTGGGACAGTGCTTGAGAGATTTGTTCG
>GL380146.1:141083-165470 GCA_000143925.2 Caenorhabditis brenneri
CTATAACATCCAGAGGCGGGGAATAATTAAAGTAGTACGTCTACAAATCAGCCAACTGGAATCAATCCTTTCAATTAGCTAACAAAACGGAACTTTTAAAAACTATATACATTTTCTCTCTCTCTCTCTCTCTCTCTCTCTCTCTCTCTCTCTCTCTCTCTTTTCCACTTTCTTCCCCCCAATGAAACAATTCCACGCCGCATAAATCGTGCGAATCCATCCGAATGTCCTTCGTTCCATCCAATTTTTCTTTTTTTCTTCCTTGTTCTTTTTCTATAATTGGAAATTTCTTTTTTCTGTCATCCCGGTAGGTTGGGGCATGTACTATTGTTTTTTCACCCTGCACACACACACAAAACTTTTTTCCCTTTTTTTTCTAAATGTGTGGTGCTCCGTGTTCTATTTGTCTAGAGCTCTCTGGGAGAAACACAGTATCTCTAATTTTTCGGTTTATTTATATTTTACTTTTCGACCTCCTTCTCTCTTAAACAGTTTTTTTCTGTCCCCTTCCCGAATAGTTCAGTTGCCCAAACTCACTGAATTGCCATGAGTCATATAGAAAGGGTGGCCACTAATCCGTCGGAATTTATGCAAACATTCACTGTCAACAGCCCTTTTTTTTCATTTTTCTATTCATCATATGCATTCACTCATTCACAGTTTTCATGTTTATTTTTTGCTCCTTTTTCAATCAAAGCTTCATGGTCACTAGCACTCCGAGAATCATTTTCTGTCGGTTTTCTTAGTGTAGCAACCCTAGAAGTTTCTATAAAATGTTATTTCTACCTTGGAAGTTAAAAAATGTTGATACCGTTTCAGATGATCCATATCCTGAAGTTTGATGATAAAAAGATATTGTGAGAATCATCTCTAACTTTACACACATTTTTTTCATTTTTCTTAGTTTTGAAAGCCTAGAATCTGATACAAAATAGCGGTTATGAGTTCGAAGTTCAAAGAGTATACAGTTTCATCTAGAAACAATAATATAGGATTGAAAACAGATGTATTTCCTCTTGCATTTCTCAAGTTTAAAATTATTCTATTTCTTTTTTGAAGCTGAAGGTGTTCGATTGTCTTTTTCCGTATTCTGTATTCAATCCGGAAAACGAAAAGCGATAGGGTTCCAATCAATCTCCTCCAAAATTTTGTAATTTTTGGATAAAAATCTTTCGAAATCTCCATTGAGCTGACACATTATTAGACTATAGTCACATTCATTCTCTATCCTTGTTTCGAAATCCCTCTTTCGAATAAAAAAATGGGCTTCTCGAAAAAAACAATCGGAGGAGTAAATAGACACCCTCACAACCTTCATAGATCATGTTTGCGTTTGGATCATTTGCACTGAAGTTTTTTTTTGTGACGTGGCAATTTGCAAGAGAGTCCAGAGGAATTAGAAATCCATGGATTGGATCATAATTGACGGACAAGTACAAAAAATCTCTAAGTATGCCATGAAGTTTATTTATTTTTTCTCAACACTTTGCAACATTAATTTAATTCCAATAAACAAGCTGTTCCCAACAGTTTTGAAAACATCACGTCTGGATTTTTAGGATTTTGAACCACCAAACTTCAAAAATGTTTCTAGAATTAATCGAACTGTTTCCGCTATTCAAAAAATACAACATTCCAGTTGGAACAACTAAAAAAAGATAGTAGTTTGCAACAAAATAGAATATCTCGAATAAAAATCTTTGTGATTTTGTGTGACAAATCTTCTCCTCGATTTCTTTCCTTTTTTCAATTTAATGTGCGGTCACTCACTTCTCATTTTTCACCCTCTCCCACTCAAAGTCACCATTATTTCTTTTTTCTTTCTTCTTCCATTCATTTTTATTTATATCTGTATTGTTTCAAAAGACAGAATGAGTCATTTTGAGGTGTTCTTCCTCTTCAGATATGAGTCTTTGTGTTTACCCAGAGGGTACTTCTTTCATTCTTTTGGTGGTGGATGTCTCAAAAAAAAAAAGTTGACTTTGTGGTTATTATCAATGTTTTTATTAGTTTTCTGCACGTTACCTTGTGATTTTTTTGTATAAAAGAACCGAAATTTGAGGGGAATGTTGACAGTTTTCATCTCTATCCACATCACGGTTATCATCTTCTTTATCAAATTCAAATCAATCATTAATTTCCTTTTGATCCCCTTCTACGACCTCTTCTGTTCCATTTCTCTCATTTCGAATCTCTTTTCATTTCAAATCTCAAATCCATTAGTCACTTCTTCTTCTTCTGAAGTCAATTTCTATCCTATTCACTAATGGATTCAGAAAACAACGAAGAAAAAATGTTCCGTGAAAAGGACGTATCGACTCGACTCATTCGACCAACTATCACAGAAATCCATGTGGATAAATTGGCACTTTTTGTTCAGAGATGGAATCACGACTGGGAGATTGATGGAAGTATTCAGGTGAGGGATTGAGATATTACAGTTTCAAAAAGTTCTGAACAAAGGTAGACAATAATAGAACCCGTTCCGGAACTAGGTGAAGTGGAGTTTTCAAAAGTTGATATTCCGTAGAAAAAAACTGGTTTCATAAAACTCAATTTCCAGATCTTCGACGAAGGAATCGCCCAGTACATGCTAACAGATGTTGAATCACATTACAAATATTTCGCTGCACTAATCCTTTCGAAACCAAGTTTGAGATGTCGAATTGTGAAGGAAGAGCCGAGAGATGAGTTGGAGGAACAGGAGAACAGAATTGTTTTGGTAAGGGTTATCGGAATGGGATTTGGAACTTCTACGAAAAAAAAAACGAAAAACTTTTACGAAAAAAAAATTTTAGCATCAGATTAAGATGACTGTAGTAAGTAGCCGGTCGAATGGTGTATTCAGCTGATAATTTGAAAAAAAAACACTGTTGAAGACTTCACTTGTTCACTTGTTCAGATAAAATTAGTTTCATTGATATCGTCAATCTCAATGTTTTATCTTCATTGGTTCTACCTAATTATTGAATTATATGTAATTTGAAGAAACATGAAATTAATGTTTTGTGATTTTGATTCAAATTTTCACAGCATCTTGAAACCTAAATTTTTTTCGAATCTCTTATCACTTTATGATAACAAATCTCTTCATTTCAGCTCGGCGGTGAAAAACTGGATAATCAAAGTCATGGGAGTATCGAATTCTTGAAGAACACTCTACACAAACGTGGATATCGATTTGAATAACCTGCGCCCTCCCTCCTCGTCTCTTCATTATTGTATTCTCCTTCACATAACAAATTGATGAATTATTAATGCACTGCTCTTGTCAATACCTTCTTCCCCTCTTCTTTTTTTTCCTTGAACTCCATTTCCCTGATGAAATGTTGTCCTTGAACCCTAATCACTGACGTCTTATAAAACTTTTTCTTCATCTTTAGCTTGTTTATTTATTTATTCGATCTCTTTTTTCTCTTGGCATTTGGCACAACCCTTAAAACACAAGTTGATACACACTTGTGGATGCCTGAGCGCCAGAGGACTAGAGACCCCCCAACAAACTGAACGCCAGTACCGACAGGCACCGACCCCCAGTCCAAAGAAAAAGCCGTGAGGAATGGAGACGCAGAGATAGAAAAGAATGTCTGCGCCTCAATTTCTTTTTTATTTATGGGACATTGAAGGAAAATCTACAGAAAAATTCTCAATTTCCTCTATTTTTCAGAGAATAAAAATATCTTTCGTAATTCCAAACATATCTACAGTAAGAACTTTTTAATTAAAGGCGCATGACGTCGTGTGCGCGCCACGTTTTTTTGTGAAATTTTGAGTTTTCAAATTATTTTGTTTCCCTAGCTTTTCAGCCTATTTTTCTTTCAATTCTTAAATTTTCTTACCTATTTTTTTCAAACTAAGACGTAAATTGTCACACTTTTTTCTAAGAATTTAGTTAGACGTCTTGATAAATCGCTGTCACATTGTCCAAAGATCCAATACTGGAATCGGTGTAAAGCTCAGTAAATAAGACGACACCAGGCGGTCGATTGAGGTAGCCACATGATTTTTTCCTCGGTTTTTTTCCGCTTCTCACTGCCACGTTCGTTTTCTCTCAATTTTTTTCTCAATTTTCCCTCCCACTGGTCTCCCACCCTGACGGAACAGATAGGTAAACGAACGGTTCCCTTCCATTTTTTTCCTTGCTAATGACGAAAGCGTTCATAGAGAAACAAAAAAAAAAGCAATCTCAAGTACGTATAGTTACCGGGAAACTGGTGACTGGTACCACTTCGAATAAGCTATAAAAGCAGACTGCAGTACCAGTTGGTTATCACTAAGTTACTATTATTTTTGAAGCTATTATCAGTTCCGATGATCATTTGTGACTATGATTATAAAACGTCAGCGCTCTGGAACATTTCGGGAAGATCTTATCAGTAACGTAGAAAAAAGGTGAGAGAAAATTTATTTTTGTTAGTTTTATGACATAGTTTAGAGAATAGCAATAGGTTTTCATCTACCAATACCTGTTCTGCCGAAGTTATTCATTCCAAATCGGCTTTTCGAGCTATTAGATTCTTTTTTTGTTTCTTATCCATTTCGAATTGTTTGACTACACAAAAAAAAACGGTTTATGCACTAATTATGCTAAATAATCATATGGTTTTTCATATAGAGTGATCACTTTTTTACTACCTATCTTATTTTACTTGGTATCCTCATCTTAATTTCCTGTCTGCAAAGCTGTTACCGAAAATATTCGGTTAGGTTGCGAAATATACAACTCTCTGTCTTTCGAACTGAAAGTTCTTCCAAAAACATGTTTTTCTGACTGCAAGTATTCTATTGTCTTCGAAAACACTCTTTCTTTCCTTCTTACTACAGTTTGAAGATAGACTTACACTTCACATAAAATTCTATCACCTGTATTTTTCCTGGCCAATAAGGTATTGTCCGAGACGCGAGAATTAGAGAAGTCGAATGTGTTGCGTGATGTACCCATAGAACATTCGAGCGTGCGATGGGGCGCGCTTTCGCAATAGTCATCATCTTGGCCGTGGAGAAGAAGTCTCAAATCAAGAAAACACCAGCTGTCAGAGCCCATGAACTCCTACTGGTTTTTCGCCTTTTTGATTTGAAATCTGATGACGATCCTTGTGAACTTTCAAATGCTGCCTCGTGGTTGGGAGGACATCCTGAGTGTTTTTTTCTGTGCACCTAAGCTTCTTCCTTAGCTCACAACGGGTCAATATTTTCTAAACGAAGTCATTTTGATTCTGAGAATATTGAGCCCAAAGAGTTGGTTTGATACCATAATTTTCCTGACCCCTCAAACCTCATTTTCTTTTTTTTTAGAAAGTCTGAAAAATTTTAGTTCCATCATATGTCTCTAAAAAGCTTTCAGACTTTCCATTCTCTCTGAGTAAGAACATTAAAATTACCCAATGGAGGAAGTTTCTTATCGTTTTTTTTTTGAAAATAAGCTAGTGAATCATTTGAGAGTTGATCACTGGTTTATTGAGAAGAAACTGGAAATAAAAGAGATTCCTTGACGAATTTAGTTTAATTCCAAGATGAAGATTCTGTGATCCTGATACCTACCTTATCTAGATTTTCTCTTCCTCTAGACCCAACATTGAATTTCTTCATGTACATTCTTCGCCAGAAAGTTTTAATAGACCATATTTGGAATAGATTGATCTTTTTTATTTCTTCTCATTTCCAAAATTTCACTTTTTTTGAAATAGTTATTCACCCCACCTAAATGTGTTCTCTGGTGATAAGGGTACACCACAAAAAACTGGGCACCACCTTTCTTCTTATTTTCCGAAAAAAATAAACATACAAAAACAGTTTGAAAGTGCAAGTCAATCTGTGCCTGTCTGCCTTTCCCTTCTTTATTGCCTCCTCCGTCTCCTGTCTGTATTCAAAAATAGCTTTTCCGCGCGGTAGTGGACGCGGCGCCCATCCGCCGACGGTCGTAATCGCGGGCGGTCGTATTCAGTGCCTTCAGTTTGTCCCTTTATTCCCCTCACGACACTCACGGCCTTGTCTACCAGTGACCACATCGATTTATTAGCGAGGAAGAGGAGAGGTTGTAGAGAGGAGACTCAAAGTCTGTCGGTTCAAAATCTAGGTTTCAACAATCCTATCCACCATCTGCTCGTCTGCCATTCCATCTCGCAAGGTTATCGTAGAGTTATTGACTTAATCGCGGTTGTGTGTCCAAAACCGATGTCATCAACGACTTTTTTGTGACTTTTGTGATGCTTTGTGTTCGAATTTGTTCCATTTTCAGTTGTTTTCACGAAATACAATGCCAGGGCAAATCGGTAGTCTTATCATTCACCTATCATCCCATCATCATTCGTTTTTTTGTCTTATCTCTCGGCCTTTTTTCGACAAAATAACTATTTCTCAACTTTTTTCAGTTTCAAACATGGAGCAGAGAAGTTACATCTGTCTAAATTGTCAACACCCGTTGAGGCTGGAATTCGCACAACGACGACCGGAGTCTGCAGATTCAGAGAAAAAGGTGCGAAGTTTTCTAGAATGTTTTCATTTTAAAAATTCGTGAAAAACTGTTTTTAGTAATTAAAAAAATCCTAATATTACCATTCATCAGTTTCCAGAGCGAGACCGTAATCATGGAAGCTTTGACCGGACACTCTCGGAATCTCATGAAGCTCATCTCCGATGCACAATTCCCATCAGATGCTCCTGTCTGTACTGTAAGTTTTTTTTTTTTAATATTTGTGAAGTAATTCTGATGAATAATGTTTTGTAGGACTGCTCTGACGCTCTCGTAAAAGAAATGGAGGCTCAAGTAACAACACTGGATGATGAAGTCAAAACGAATCAGATTTACATCAACTTTATGAAAGACAACCATCCGACGACTGCGATTCCTGAGCTAAAAGCGAAATTACAAAATGTGATTGAAGAGGAGAGAGAGTTGGAGCAACAACTGAAGAGGCTGTTGGCAGATGAAGAACAGATTGATATTGAGCTTCAAACGAAGAGAAGAGCTGCTGAAACTTCGTCGGAAACTTCTGGAAATCTATGGAAGCAGTACCGTGATAATTTGAGGTGAGTCTTTTGTTTCGAAATTTTACGCAAGTATTCGAAAATACTATCATTTGTAAATACGATTTTTGAAGTGAAACATTCAAAATGTATTCCTTTTCAGACAAGTCTACAGCGATCAAGATGAGCTAAACTCGTTGGAATCGGAAAGACAATATGCTGAAGTTCAACATAGAAAACTGATTGATACAAATGTTCTCGACTTGTGTTTCCACATTTGGGTTGATGGAATTATGGGAGAAATCAACGGATTCCGTCTCGGATATTTGCCAGAAGCACCGGTCGAATTCACAGAGATCAACGCTGCTCTTGGACAAATCGTTTTGCTTTTGGAGGTATGTCTTCCTTTTCCTTTTTTGTCATATCTATGAAGTTCACATCTAACGTCAAATTTCTCTTTTTTTTTTGCCAAATGAAATTGCCACTCATCACCGCTTTTCTCCCCATTTTCGGATCCCCTTTTCTCTCTCTAATTCTCCCTTCTCCCCCATTATTTCCACCCATTTTCTTCAGATCCTGTTGGAGCGTATCGGCGTCCAACATCACGAACTGGTGCCCGTCGCCATGGGCAGTCACTCGTTCATCAAGCTTCGACGCAACGGAAACGACATTGAGACATATTCGTTGTATGGACAAGGCACCCCACTCTCCGGTGGATCTTCTGGAACCGATGCTGGAATCCGTAAATTCTTGCAGTTGCTCGAGTTCTTGCTCAAAGAGCTTAAGGTTCGTGTAGTAGTAGTATAGCTTGAAATCCATTATCTCAATATTTTTCAGGACCGCAACAAGAACTTCAAACCACCGTATCAAATCCATGCGGACTCTCTTATCGAGAATGGTGTGAAGTACAATGCAGTCATGACTCTCAACACTTCTGCACGTTGGACTCGTGCTATGGCTATGATGCTGACGAATATGAAGGCTGCTTGTGCTCAATGTGATTCTCTCAGAGCACCAATTTAAATATGAAAGCAGTTAAAAATGTAGATATTTCAAAACGCTAGACAATCCGTTTCAGGTGAAACGAAAACTTTTCTCAGGGATTAATACCACGCTTCGTTGTGATTCTCAAACTTTGAGTTCCATATATTGCCTTGCCCGTTTGGGCTTTGTACAATCTGTAAATAATAAAAAGAATAAAATTTTTCGCACATTTTTTATTTGAGATCCTATTTTATTTTATGTTTATTGGTTTGAAACCAATTATGTTACCTAATATTCTCATTCCTGTCTGCTTTTTTTTATTCTTCACGTTGATGAATTATAATTTTTTGCTCTGCAAATCTGAGAATCGCAGTTGTGATACCTTTCGAACCCAAACATGATCCTGCTTTTCCAAAACTTTGAATCCCGTAAATGTTCTAAAATTCAAATTTGCAGAGAAGGTCTAGTGTCGTCGAACGCGCGTCCCTCTTCTCCGATCGGACTCTAGTCAATCAACTCGAGTCCGTGATTGAGTATCTATCAAAAACCCAACAGCTTTCTTCTTCATTTTTGGAATCATCCTTCCCAATCAGTCGATGGGCGGATCACCACGACGTCAGCGAAGTACGTCGGCGACGAAACGACGAGCAGAAAGAAGACGACAGTGCTCGTCGGCCGACGGAATCGAACAAGAAGAAGTGACGACGATTCATGGGTTGTCGGTTAGTTTTATCAAGAGAACCCCAAAAATATCATCATTTCACGGAGCATGACTTTTTCCCAGTCATTTCCCATTTTACCCGATTCTGAGGCAATATGATTGCCGAAGTTTTTTTAATTTTCTGAAAAAATACAGCTGGTTCTAGAGCTTTTAGACATCAAATTAGTATATTGATGGATAGAAACGTTGATACGAACTTTTTGAATGAATATATTTCTGTACAATCATTAGAACTAATCGCAGAAAACTCATAATGACAGTTCCTTTCAGTTTGTATTACTTGGTGCAATCTCTAACTTTTGCTCAGTTAATCTTCCATAATGTATTATTTTCCTCAAATTCTTCACTTGACACTACAATGTATCTTATCTAATTTTCGGTTAACACCACTTCAGTTTGTTATAGATCATTTTTCATAAATCGCGTAACATATTTACTTTGAACAGCTTTTCCTTTCGTTGTGTATCATACCATTTTCCCCTTATCAGTGCAGTCACATCGCCCTCGTTATCTAGGTCTCCCGCATTTTGCATAGTAAAAATTACTATCTCAAAGGTTATGTCACATCTGCCTCGTTGTCTGAAACTCCTCGGCCCTCTGATATTTTTCCAATTCTTGCAAGAGTGGAGCCGGAACGATAATATTCTTCAGAGGAGAGAAGGAAAAAGTCGAAATGTACGGTTTTAGAGCGAAAGCTGCGGAATGGTGAGGAAGGAATTGAGTCGAAGAATTTAGAACATTTGAAGATTGAAATAGTACTTGACATTCAAAAAATGTTTTCGATTCCGCTAACCTCTTCCCGGAAGAGGTTAAGCGGAATCGAAAACATTTTTCTTCCGGTTCATTTGGAAATTGCAAGTTATTCCTGTACACCTACAGCTGTGCGCTCTAATTCCCCTCGACTTTCTTCCTGTGCTCCCTCTCTTGTTTCTAAACATTGCAACACTTTATTAATTCCAAACTCCAAAATACGGCACATTCTTTTGTTTCAAACCTAATCGGGTTTCATTTTTTCCCTACAGACGACGCCACTCGATCGGTGATTTTTCGAACTTCTCCCTCGCTCTTCTCCGTTTTTTCCACGTCGAAAAGTCTTTGATCAAACCACTTGATAAGTCGGTGCGACGCTCCTCGGTGCATGATATCATTCGAGAGAAAAAGAGTTTGGAAAAAACTGTGTGATGGAGATGTCTATGTATTGATTTCGAAAGGGTGGAGCAGACAGGTTTATAGATGGTTTTGCACAGAATAGCTCAAATGTTCAATTTTCTGGGTTACGGTACTCGTGATAAAACTGAGCTTTCCAAGCTGTCTTCTGGTCTTTGTAGCTGGTTTTCTATTATTTTTAGCCGAGAAAACGAAGAATTCCGATCACAATATGGCATAACCTGGTTTTCCTCCCTCCCACCCCCAAATCTGATTTTCTCAGGCTACGTAGGTTGTTTGCTTCTAGTTTTTTGTGCCAGAGATGTAGTCCAAGACGTTGTCCGTTTCCAAGAGCTACCCTGCAACAACACAGAGCACCCCGCATGCACCCACATTTCAAACTCGACATTTGAGGAGGAGACGACGCTCTAGATTCGTCTTATCAGTTCGGGTTTTTCGATAATTCCTAATTCAAATCAGTTGCGTTTACTAGCCTTTGACCTTGGTTTTTGTCGTATGAAACAGTTGTGAACACTTCTAGATTCCTGCCATTTATTATCAAGAGTTTAATCGAAAAGCGTGAACCTTCAGAAAAGTTTATCCAACTCTTTTGGGTTACTGTAGTAGTTTCCTTCATTTTTCGAAGAATCCACATAGAAAAAAGAAACGTGATCCACCTGAAGATTTCATAACAGCGAGTGAGTTGAACTCCTTGCTTTTTTCAGTTCGCCTTATTTCTGACACTGTCTCTCACATTTTTTGAAAACCGTGTTTTCGGAAAATCTGTGAAAACATTTATCTAGGAGGAGTTCTAAATAGAGGAGATGAGTTCTAAATAGAGGAGATTCTAAAACTGAACTACTGAAGTGAGTTTAGCTCTTATCTAGTTCTTTGATCGACAGCTAAGTTCCGGCTTCTCCTGGTTTTTTTCAGGAAGCTAAGCTAGACATAAACTGATCTGAAAAACATAAGTTCGCTATTAATATTTCAGGTTTTCGGTTTCGTAAACAAGCTGAAAGATCTTCGATTTTCTCGCTGCCCAGGTGCCTTTTTGATTCCTGCAACGACTCGGTCTCTCGTTTTTCTTATCGCTACACAGATTATCGCATGAGTGTTGTAGTCACATTGTAGTTTCCACGCGAGAGAGCGCCGGCAAATCTTATCAGCGGAGTTGACATCGCTAATCAACGACGTCTTCTTTCGAGATGGCTGCATTTTGTTTGCGCGAGAGAAAATGTTGGATCAAAAAGTTGCGATTTTCGATCTCCTTCTCTGTTGTTTTGTGTCTATCCGTGTTCAGTCAAATAGACAACGCCACTTTCTGCCCAGCAAAGACACGGCGGTCACAAAATCTTTGCTTGTCGCCGTCTTCGCAGTCGAGGTTCCTTCAACATCCTGCGTGTCCGCAGATCCAGCCATGTCTCTTTGTCCGGCGATCTACGCGCCTGGCGCGCTATTTCGTATTTGTCAGCATTTTTTCGGGCGTAGAGTTAACTGAACTTGGCGGAGGAATCAGAGAAATGAGGACGGACCGAGTGCACTGTTTCAATGGTTTCTCTTTTCCGCCGCGTGCAATCGCCTCGAGTTTTTTGGCGTCGTTTTTTCACTTGGTAACTTCCACCGGCGAACTTCTGATGTTTACAGTTTTCCCAAATCGATTCTGCTTTCTGGTGTCAGACCGCCCAGAATACCTTCTGCTGCTGTCCTATTGTTGACGGCAGTCAAAATGGAGTAGACACAATTTTTTGTGTTGATCCATGTACCGCCTCCTGTGTTTTTCATTTGCAACTGCCCGTTCAAACAATCAAAACCTAGTTTTTCTGTCAAGTTTCAAGTGCCTGCTACATCGTTTTTTCACTGATAGCAGCAGCCTCGAGTTTTTGAATTCAACCAAAAGTTTGGTTGTCCTTATCTCTAGAATTTTCCTTCTGCCTGTGTTTAAGCATCTCAACTCGACGACTCGATTCAATTTTCATGATTTTTTCGTTTCATTATATCATTCCGACCTCATTCGCTCTTCCCGAAAGTTGCCCAACTCTCATTTCGTCGATTCAAGTGTAATTTTTGTGTTGATTTACCTTCAATTCTTTCCAATTTTCATTCGATTTACCAATCTTTAATCGCAATTTACGCGTTTCTCACACGGTATCTCGATTGTACAGTACTCTCTCTTCTTCTCCTCCGGTCTCTCCAACGACAGAAAAGTACATTCTTGTTCATTTTGTCAAAGTTTTTATTTGCCTCATAGTTTCTTGTCCAAACCAGTCAGTTGACTTTTCTAAACTACTCTTCAAAGTTCATAGTTCAGTTTGTCACTTTCCGATTCTTGTCTAGCTCAACAGTTGTCTTTGAAAACTCAGAAAGAGAATTGATTCCGAATCGAAAATCATTTTTTTCCCGAAGTTTCGATCTTTTAAAAATAACTTGTCGAGTTTGATTAAAATACAATTGCATCATTTTTTTGTTCCAAGATTTCAACATAAATTGTATTGCTGTTCTCTCCTGTTTACTTTTAGTTCTATCTCTCACTCTCCTCTTTTCTTCATCGACTTTCCAGCTTCAGGCTGAAATTATAAACTTGGCGCCGGGCCAAAACTCGATGACATCATCGAAAATCGTTCTATAACGTAGAGAGAGACGGCGTACAGAACTGACAACAGTCACGTCCGCCACCTCTTTCTCCCGACCTCATGAGAGAGAAGGGATGCAAAGAGACGATTTTCTCTCATCTTTTTCCAATCGTTCTTCTTATTTTCTTCATGTTAACATACCTCCCAAATGATGTTTGATGATGTTTTTCAACGCTTCCCTTTTTTTGTTTCAAATCCGACTTTTCATTAAGTTTTCAATTTTCAGTCCATATTCATCTGGATTCTTGCCACGTCATCACTTGTAGTAGTGATTACCCCGCCAACCACCGATCCCAGTCGATCGACGTCACACCATCAAATAACGCCGTTAGAGAAGCTTATTCTGGAAAGCACATCACCAGCAGACAGTGAGTATCTCGTTAAGTTAATTAGAAGTGCGTCTGATCATTATGAACTTTTGGCTCTAGGGATCCCGCATATGACTAGTGATTAAGAGAATCATGCGTACTTTTGATGAGAGATTTGAACTTTTGAAAACTAAGTCTATTTTCAGAAATGAATGCACAATTCAACAACGACATGGATGGTCAAATGCCAGAACCACCGAAAGACATGTTCATGCCGTTCCGCCGTCAACAAGGTCTTCGTTGGAGAGATGATGAACGAATGATGAGACATTTCAATCAGGAACAGTACAGTTATCCAGTCAGACCGATTCTCACTGAACAGCCACCACATCATGGATTCGGAATGGGAGGAGCATCTACTTCCAATCATCATGCAACCACTTCCGATTATTCAGAGCCTGGACTCATGGATATGGATTTGATTGACATTTTATGGAGAAGTGATATTGCTGTTGAGAAAGGAACTGAACAAGTCGGACCTGCTGAACAGTACTTGAACGATTTGCAAATGTTGACTGATAAATCTACGACCATGGTAAGGGAGAATGGGAAGAAAAAGGGTATGAAAACAACAGTAGCAACAGTTTATTCATAATCAAGGCATTGGTAGTTCACATACAAAGAATTGGGGTAGCATCTCACGACAGCCGTAGTCAAACCAAGTGCCTCTTTGTTCTTGATGAAATGCCATATAAGCACAGTCAACCTCTGGTTCATTAGGCTGCGAGGAGTCCCAGTTTAGATAGTCTGCTTCGGTTCCATCTGACCATTTGTACACTTGAAACGTGTCATTCAGCTTGTTTAACCCAATCCAAACGTTGTTTTCTAAAGATTTGGATCATGATAGACGAAAGCAAGTTATCTCACTTTTTCTAAGTTTATGAACGAATAAGTTCTCTGATTCATCTTTGATGCTAACCAAATGACCACCCATGGATCTGCACACATTTTCTGCTGGAATCCACATCAGATCCGTCTCAAACAGTTTATACCAGTGATCTTCGTACAATTGCCATCCCTGTAATCCGTCTTTCACTCGTCATTTTCCTAACTATTCGTATCGATAACGACGCGCTCATTTCTCGCACACGCCACTTTTCCTGGTCTGTCGTCACTTTATTTTTCTTTCAACTCGTTATCTCAAAAACGACTTCTCGGATTCGTCTGTGAGTTGACTCTTATCACCTAACAGGGCGTTTTCGGTTGGTTTCCAGAGAAGTGTTCGACGATGACAATTCAACCCGCAAACCATTGTGACGTACTATCAAGAAATGAAGTACTTTGTAGGTCAAAAAGAGCACGTACATGGACGATTAGGCGTCATAGACATTGATTCGTGTCTCTCCGGGGAAACCAGTAGAGTCTATGGGCATGAACTAGTAATAACTCACACTTTGTTGAAGAGCCAAAACGGTTAGAAGACGAACATTCACATCTAGATTGATGGCACGTTGACCAGCAATCGACTGGTATGAATCCTTTAATGGGCTCGGAATAACAACAAGGTTGACTGAAGAAGTCAGTATGAGAGCTAGGAAAAAAGAGCGTATCATAACGCTTGATGTGAATGAATGAATGAATGAATGAATGAAAATCATGAGAATAAGTGGGAGTGGGATGGTATCAAATTGCATTTCATAGTATAAACAAATCTGATTTTTGCAGGAACTATCAAAAGAAGAAGAGAATCACTACACTGATTGTTCGAGCCATTTTTATGGGGAATTCTACCGTCCACAGTTTTACCCGAAGCAGTATAAAATGAGCACACCAGAACTTCAGACTCCACCAAGTGAAGTAGAGGAGCATCTGCCAACTGATGAGGATCTTGATGAGCTTTTGAAAGATGTTTCTAGTGAGGGAAGCGAGTTGAACAAAGTGTTCGATTATAAGAGTCCGGTCCAGAATGATGTATCCCTGTCTGACGCTATTTCCTACACTCAGGCGAATTGTAAGTATCCCAAATCACGAGAACAAATTCGTATTCTTTCAACTATTTAGTGACCGAAATGCAAGAGTTACAAGACTCGTGTAATCAAGTGAACATCACTGCTTCATCAGTCGTTTCCTCTTCCCAATCTGCCACTCTTTTCAATGTTACTGATGAACCAACTCGTGAACAATGGCAACATGCCGAAACCTGCCCAAGTGAAGGTGAGTTGCAGTACTGTGCTCTTTCTGCTGAGCTTGTCACTTTTTCTCTGCTCATCTATTCCTCTCTACCATCTCTGCTCTCTTCTTCTTCTTATCTATATTCTATATTGATAACTGATGTTAACTGACGAAAGTTGAGAGACTAATGAAGTAGGCGTGTCCCTATTGCTCCGCCCATTTATGAACTGCTGAAACTCCAAAGAGGGTTTCTAGAGGCGGGGCCTATTTAAAGCTTATCCATCACGTACTTTTCTCCCCACTAAGAACTTTATATAAGGCGTTGTGATTAGAGACTCTTCCGAATGTCCTTTCCTTCGGAGTTTCCCCTGTTATCCTCCACTACTTCTACTACTACTTCTACCAACTCATCCACTTGTTCTGTTGACGGAGACGAAGAGTCTAAGAAGATCTTGAATATGTATATTCAAATGTTCAGTCAACAACCAATTGATCATCATCAACCACAGCAATACTCCTATTCTGGAGTCTCAAGCACTTTTGACAGAGGTTCATATCAATTTTCGATTAGGATTAGCTTATATCATAGTTTCATTCCCTTACTTTCGACCCATTTTCTATTTTCAATCTCAAGTATTTTCAGTTTTCCCATCGATGCCCTTCTACGGAACAATGCAAAATGACACTATCCAACAAGTCGTTTCAAATGGACAACCATCATACGATCACTCGTATTCGGTGCCAACTCCATTGACATTGAACATTGGATCATCCAACAATGGACGTCAACAACAGACTCAAACGAGTCCAGGAGGAATCACTGCCACTGCCACTGTCAGCCAATCACACACATTTGATCCATATCATTTGCAACGAAACTCTTTCAGTGATTCAGCAACGTAAGCAACTACCTTAGTTCCCCAGGGACGTTTTCACCACTACTTTCAACCAATCGTAATGATCTTTTGGTAGATAAAGTGCACGAAAAGAGTTTTGAAAATGAAAAGTTCAAAGCTAATTAGTAAGAAAAATCTTCTAAATTTTGAGAAGTGTACTAACGCAATCAGTAGATAATCTCATTTAAAGTGCACATGACTATATCTCTGGAGGGTTTTCTCGAATGATGATTTCAATCAAATTCTAAATGCACTTTTATAACTTTTCGTTTAGTTTCAGTGATTCATCAAGCTCCCGTATGTCATCTGAATCCCCACGGTACAATTCGGAAAGCTCCTCCAGCCCACATGATTCTCGTTTCTACGGAAAACTTGTTCCATCTCGTGAGACCCGTTACGATAGATCCCGTTCTCCACACACTAAGATCAGTCGAGTCGTTCCACTCGCCAATGGACAACGAAAGCGAGGACGTCAATCGAAGGATGAGCAATTGGCATGTGAGAACTCACTTCCAGTCTCGGCTCATCAAATCTCGGAGATGTCGTTGAGTGAATTGCAACAGGTTCTGAAGAACGATGAACTCAGCGAGTATCAGAGACAACTTATCCGCAAGATTCGCAGACGTGGTAAGTTTAAATACTTCTGAATTGGTTGAACAAGGTTAATTTGATTCTCTTACAGGAAAGAACAAGGTCGCTGCCCGTACTTGCCGTCAACGACGCACCGATCGTCACGATAAGGTCATGAGCCTATACCACTGAATGAATCCAAAAGGAGAACTCTTTTTTTTGTTTTCTATAATGAATCTCCTCTTTTATAATTGCCCCCAACCACCTTTCTGTTTTCCCCTCCTCTCAACACCCCTTTGATCTACTTTTCTTTTTCTCCCAATCAGATTCTGATTTCCCAGTGAAATACCTCAACTATACAGGATGCGCAAACACACATTTTGCAACAGTTTTATCATCTCAATACCCACCATTTTAATTTATTATCCTGCGTCCACATACTCCCCTTCCCTTTTACACACTTTCTCTCTCTTTCGGGCCTGGAGCTCTGAATTTTCTTTGCAATCCACATACAAATAGATAGAAACGGGTCTCGTGTCGAAAACTGATCACACGATCCCTTCCTCTTTTCTCCCCCTACACCCATACCCACTCTGAATATGATCTTATCATTTTATTATAAAACTTCAATCTTTGAAGTTTATTATCCTTTTCATTTTCTTGTGTTTTTTTCCTCCCATTTCACAGATCTATTCTCTTCCTGTATTTCATGAAACCCCCAGTTTATCAATGTACAATTTCATATGTCCATATATTGTCCTTTAATTAAAATAAAAACCAAAAATCTATTGCGGCTTTGTATCACAAAAAATGAAAAGGGCCAGAAAAGTTTATGAGGGTAAAGAAATATATTTTCAGTGGGATTTAAGAGAAAAGAAAAGGAACGTGCTTTTGAATTATGAATATGAACAGAAAAAACATTTGAACAAGATGCTTCGATTAAGCATCGCTCATCTCGACAGCTGGCTCTGGAGCTGCTTCAGAAGACGCCGCGTTTTCTTTTTCGCCATCAACGACGACAGCGACATCCATGGCTGATTCCGAAACATTATGACGGCATCCACAGCCTCCAGCTTGACGAGCGAATAACATTTGCTTCACGATATGAGAAATTCTTCCAGTTTCCAGTTCATCTCCGACTGCCTTCGCATCGGTAACCACCTTCGTAAGAGCTTCCTGAGCATCATTACTTCTCTCATTCAATAGAAGTTTCTTGTCGACAGCCAATAGTTTTTGATTGATATCCGTAATTTGATTGTTGATGAATTCAACGTTGGAGAATAATGGGGAGCTGCTGAGAGTCGAGATCCAGTAGCTGTTCCACAGAGCAGTCAGAATGTGAGCATCTGCAAAATGAATGTATGGGTTTTGAAGGAATAAATTGTGATTCTTTCTAGGGACTGGCCACACAAGTCTGGTAAGTCGCTGGCACACTTTCGCAGTAGAAAATACGTATTTGGCACATCATATTGGAAACTTACCGAGTTGAGACTTGAAGAAACTGACATCAAGCGAATAGTATCGCTTGCAGTGCACTCCGAAGTCCTCGATCTTCGCCAACGGAATCGATTGGTACTCGGATGGAGCATCATCTGGTGGACGGAAGCTCTCTGGATATGTGCGGAACGCTCCGATGTCGACCTTTCCAGCGGACATGGTTCTCAACGGGTCGATCACAATGGCAACCCATGGCTCTTGGAACTTTTGATTCAAAGTTTGTGTCGACACATCGATTCCGGAGAGCCAGCATCCGTATCCTGGATGAGAGTGATACCAACCGACGACCTTCTCCTGACGTCCTTCGGCTTCGCACATTTCAGAATAGACTGTCATGTACTCGTACGCCTGCGCTTGAGCATTAACTCTAGTCTCAGTTCCCTCGACTGGAAGAGCGAAAACGTCGAGAATGATGAAAGAGTTGGCATCGATCCGTCCTTGCAGAAGTCCCATGATCTCTAGATTTCCGCCTCTTTTGGCATGCATCGTCATCTTTAGAAGTGCAATAGCAGAGATTTTGATCTGAAAACGAATTAATGAAATCAATTTGCCAACAAGTGAACTGAAAACTCACATTTGTGAAATAATTCGGATCTTTATCCCACGGTTTCGCATTTCTGATCTCCATCTGCTGCTGATTATTGTATTCGAAAATTGAATCGACATTTTGAACCTGAAAAGACACATTTAGGTATTTCTGGAGCAAACGAGCAATATAAACATATCATTGCGATGTGAAGAAACTCGAAACTTACATTGTTTTCCTTTTCCCAGTTTCGCTGCGGAACCGAGCTTGATGGCTTCACGCTGTCGACTTCCATTTCGCTGGAAATCAATAAATGAAAAATTGAAATAAATGAGCGATTTGACAAGAAAAAACGAGAAAGAAAGGAATGAGATCGATGAGAAATGTCAAATGAACAGTGTCTCCATCTTACAAAAATTAGAGTAACGATGCTCCGTTATCCCGCTTGTCCGCTGTTTATCGTAATTCAGCACATCTTTTTTGCGCGGTAGTTTAAATTAGGGTTTTCTAAAGTTGGTGTTTTTTGGTGTTTTGGTGGAACAGAAGGACCAGAAATAAGGTTGAACTGCTTTAGTTAGTAAGACTCAACACAATTCTATCTGTCAACTGCGTTAATTCTTACTACATATCCAGATTATGACACAAATTATCCGTATGTTTGGTTTGCAAAGGTTCTTGTAAAATCAATTCTACACTCCAAAAACCTCATGTTGGATCCCAGAAGCAAAGCGTTCACCTATTATCCATCTCTACGTCTTCTAATCTCTCCTTTTCCCGCCATTCCTTTTTCTGCGTCTCTTCACGTGTATACACATCTATGCTCTTGGAGGAGAGGGAGGCCACTCGTGACAATCGAGAACACATATCGATTCTAACTACTCATTTCTTATTTAGAATCGCCTTCTAAGGACATTCTCGAGATTTGAAAAAATGTCGTACAATCCGGATGAACTTGCTGAATCTCTTCGACGAATGGCAATCAGTTGCATGCCAATTGAACAAAGGTTAGAATACATTTTATCGATTTTTCCATATTTCATCATTATTTTTCAGAATTCAACTTGGAGAAAGAAGTACCGAGTTCCGCGAGGAAGAACGTCACATTCCGTACCAAGTCAACTTGGTTCACATTGATATGAGAGGCAGAATCATCGAGTGCAACGTCGATAAGCACAAGTTTTTGATTCAAGAGAATCAAGGACGTGTTCAAGTGACTCTGTCCGATGGAACTGGACAATCGTCCGTGTTCCCAATGCCAACTGGACTCTCTTTGAGAGAGTCATTGAAGAAGATCAGTGACTATTTCCTTGGAAGACCAGGAACTCGCATCAATCAATTCTTCATCTCTTCTGAAGATGTCTTGGAGACATGCAACGTTCCATCGATGGTTCATGAACGATACATCTGCTATGATAGCCATAATCTGGAGAAATCTCTGACTATCAAGTGTCCAGAGGCATTCGTTTTCGTCGACAACTTCCGTGCTGCAATGCTCAGATCGGTCTACGAGGTAATGAATTTTTTGTTTGATGACTAATCAAAATATTTCATAATTTCAGCGTTGCAAGAGTCTCCACTTCACTGATGGAATGGCTCTTGAGATCGGATCCTCTAACATCGAGACAAGATTCTTCACCAGAGCTCGTGCTGCACTGGCTGATCTCAATCCAAAACTTGGCCTCCAGCCAAAACACGAATGCTACGATGCGGCCTGCAAACGTCCGTTTATCGAGTTTGCCACCCATCTCCAATGTCTTGTTTTCGACATTGAGGGCACTCAACATGAATTGGTCGTCTGTTTGCCAGACTACGTTGTCATCCCAAATGATCGTGCAGGACTTAACCATATCGTTCGCTTCAAAGTTGTTCCAAAGGGAACGACTTCAATCTGCGAGGAGGCTGAGAATTGGTTGAGCGTCTTTGAATACGAAGGATTCGTCACCTTCACTAACATGGCCATGTAAGAATCTCCGGACTACTTGTGCATTCCCTCTAATAATCTCATGTCAACTGTAAATATCATTCTGATCCTATTTATACTCAGATTGTATATAAATATATACTCAGTCAACATTCATTTGTATGATCTAATCTTGATAACTAGTCTCATTCCTTGTACATTTGTAAAGATGTAAATTGAAATCCAGAGAAATCTATTCAATACCAACGATGGATTGTTACTTCAATAATTTTCAACTTGGGAAGTTGCATGTGATTTTAATGTTCTTAATAAATGTTAATCAAATAAAGCAGCGGTTGGGCATGAAACGGAGCCACCAAATCAAGAAAACATTTATTGAAAGAAGTGGAAAAATTGAAACCGTAAATTAGTATTCACCAGTTAAAAGTATAGAAGATCAGGGAGTATAATGAAGACCTCAAGCCTTGACGAGTCGTGAGAATCGTGCCATCTCTCTGGCAGCATAAGATCCACCGGCTGGTGGAGGAGGTGGTGGGGGAGCTGGGGCAGCAGCATCATAACTTCCTGCATCAGCTGCCGGAGCGGCTTCAGGAGCTGGAGCAGCTTCGGCGGCTGGAGCGGCTTCTGGTGCTGGCTCTGGAGCAGCGTATCCTCCTGCATCAGCCGCTGGAGCTTCTGGAGCTGAAGCTGCTTCGGCGACTGGAGCGGCTTCTGGGGCTGCGGGTTCAGGAACTGGAGCTGCTTCGACTGGTGGTGCTGGTGGCGCAGCATCTCCTCCACCACCTCCACTTGCATAATCACAATTCACCGAGAAGATTAGGACAGAGATTGCTAATACGGAAAGAAGATTCATTTTCTGAAAACAAATTGTTCAGGAAAATATGACTAATGTGAAATTACCAGTCAGTTTTCAGAAATAGATAGGGGGAAGATGGTATGATGATGCTTTTCCATCAAAGTCAACTAACTTTTATAGTAGAAGGCTGTCACAGGAAAAAGCATCGAGATGTGTTAGAACAAGTTTTTTGAAAGAAGGTGTAAAAAACAAAAACAAAGTATCTTGAAAGCGGGGAATTAAGTGAAGAATTTATGGAAGAGCACATAGATGATTCCTAATTCTTGGAAGATCGAAGTACATCTATTACTGTTTCTGAGAAGTGATAAAAGAAAATGACGCGGATCTGTAGGACTTTATGGGCTACACTTACAGCAGTTTTTTCATTCGCCTTTTCCCTTGATCCGTACTATTTTTTAAATTTGAATATTTCATGAAATATGAGCCATAATTCCTTTGTGAACCATTGGGATTCTCAGACCTATCAAAGTTTCTTTTTTCGATTTTTTACACATTCTCCACTAGTATTACACAAAGTACAAAGGCCATTTCATGCTTCTTCTTTTTTTTCTCAAGATTTATTTCGTTTTTTGTTTTTCACACTTACCTCAAAACCTGTTTTTTGGGAGTTTCTCAACAGATGCTTTTCATATAAAAAGGGGAAATTTTTCCGAAAAAGTATCCTCTCACCTTCTTCTCCTATATCTAATTCTTCTATTACCTAATTGGGATCCAGTCAGTTAAAAAAAACAATTTTATTTTTCTCACAAAATTATTTTTTTCAAAAAATGAGACTTTTATTCTGTCTTTCTGTCGCTGTCCTAATCTTCTCTGTCAATTGTGATTATGCAAGTGGAGGTGGCGGAGGAGATGCTGCACCACCAGCACCACCAGTTGAAGCCGCTCCAGCTCCTGAGCCTGCAGTACCAGAAGCCGCTCCAGCTCCTGAGCCTGCTGTACCAGAAGCCGCTCCAGCAGCTGATGCAGGAAGTTATGCTGCTGCACCAGCTCCCCCTCCACCACCTCCACCAGCTGGAGGATCCTACCCAGCAAAGAGAAGAAGAGTTGCCAGGGCCTATGCTGAAGGAGGAGCCGCCCCAGCTGCTCCAGAGCCTGTCCCTGAAACAGTACCGGCACCAGAACCAGCAACAGAAGCTGCCCCAGCTCCGGACGCCGCTCCAGCAGCTGATGCAGGAGGATATGCTGCAGCAGCACCAGCACCAGCACCACCACTTCCACCAGCCGCTGGATCTTATGCTGCCAGGAAAATGGCACGATTCTCACGACTCGTGAAGGCTTGAGGACTTCATTTTACTCACTGATCTTTTATATTTTCAACTGGTGAATACTAATTTACGGTTTCAATTTCTTTACTTCTCTCAATAAATGTCTACCAAATTTAATAGTTCCTTTCCAATATGACACATGATTTTCGAATCCTTAAACGTTTCCTTCACTGCCTGGTTGTCTGATCTTCTTGATCTCTTATTGCGTACTTTTAGTTTTCTTGATGCTGACATCAAAGTCCTGAATTCACGAACAATAGACCCTTAACAAATCTATCAAGATCCCCGGCTACACAACTAATCTTTTCATTTTCTATCTATCTCTGCACAATCTAGAAAATGCTTCCGTACCTTGAACTCATCTTCAAAATCACTCATACAGTATGCTTTCTAATCGGTTGTTTCTTCAACCTTTCCCTCTGCTACGTGGCATTGTTCCACAGTCCCTCCATCATCAAAACATATTCTGTGATAGTGTTGAACGTGGCATTAACCAATATTGGCGCTTGTATATGTGACTTTTTACTTCAACAAAGAATGATCCCATCGGGATTCAATCTATTTTATATCTCTTATGGACCGTGTGTCAAGTCAGGACCAGAAATGTGTTTCAACGTGTAAGTAATAGGCTTTGGGTTCTAAGTTTTCTAATTTGTTTTTCGTAGGTACGGCATAATGCTCCACTTCTATTCTCACTCATTATGGTTACTGTTCCTGGCGTTCGCCTATCGATACTATGTGATGCTTCGTCATGAACCAACGCGGTGGTTTCTACAGCTAACTATTCTTATTGTCTACATCCCCTCTCTAATTATGATGATTGCATTGGCTACAGATCACACAGATCCTAAAATCGTTCGAAAAATGCTCAAATCCCAGTTTCCTGATTATGATTTATCGGGGTTAATGATAACTGGATCAGTCGACACAACTAGGTTCGCTGCGATGTTTGCAATCATTCACATGTCCGTTGTGAGTACTCCTCTTTCAATTGGAATCTGGATTTTGAGAAGAAAAATAATGAAGCAGTTGACCTACAAAGGGATAGATCTGACGAACAAGACAAGGAATTTACACGCACAACTATTGAGAGTTAGTATACTGTTTAAATTTCAGAATGGATTTGCAAAAGTTTTGCAGTAAATAATAGAGATGTAACTCTTATGTTATAGGCCCTAACCCTTCAAGCCATCATCCCAGTGTTCTATCTTCTCGGAGTAATCTGCTACTTCATCAGCCAATTCAGAATATGGTCCCATCCGATCATTGAATTCTCAATATTCACCTGTTTCCTTCTCGTCCCTATTCTGACTCCACTATCATCTCTTATCTATGTCACACCGTACAAACGATACATGTTGAGACTATTCAAAATGGAGTCCAAAGAGAACTCGAAATCTCGTTTGCACACTAATTCTATGATAACTCTTGGGGTCTAACTCAATAATCTTTCGATACTACTCCCAATCCACGTGCCTGCTTTTCCGGAAGTTTCCCTTTTCTAGTCTGGAGTATACTACACAAAGTGGGCCGTATCTGCACACTGCTTGCTGAATACCTTCCTAATCGCATCGTAGTCAAAAACAATAAGCAATTCAATTTTGGATATAAAAACTTTTGAAAATGCATTTCCAATTCAAAAAGAAATGTGGGAGTTATCTGAGATATTCTTGATTTCCAATAGTTTTGTCACTATCACTGGATGTATTGTCAATTTATTCCTGCTTCATATTGTCCTATTTCACAGCCCACGAATAATAAAGACATTTTCAATTGTCATTATTAATTTGGCTATCACAAACTTAGGAGCTTGTTTGAGTGGTTTTCTAATTGCTCAAAGAATTATTCCATCTGGAAAACGATTATTTTATATTTCTTATGGTTTATGTTCAAATTTAGGTCCACAATTTTGTTTCGATGTGTAAGTTT
>GL380146.1:172831-191527 GCA_000143925.2 Caenorhabditis brenneri
GTAAATCAATTTATGGGCCCATTTATGGCACCAGGTAAAAATTTCAAAACAAAGACTCTACTGAAATCTTCAAAAGTTACAATGATTATTTGACCTAAACAATGCTTGCTCATTTTTTTCTTCTAGAATTGAACCCTCTATGATGTGTCTGTTGTTTTATTCGGAGGCGTTAATTCCTTTAGACCCAAAGAATGCTCATTGAAACTGCATGTTTTTCAATTATCTGCAAGTTATCTTTTCGATTGACTGATATCGAATGGAACAGAACATCAATGACCAAATTTCCAGATACTTTCCAGTAGTTTTCAATACTTTTCGGAAATATGAATAGGTGTTTTCCCAATAACTTGTTAAACATTTTATCTGAAACCTTAACTTTTCCCCCGAGTGCATGGCTCTCCCTTTTTCTTGGTTCATTGATCATGCGTCACTTCTAAAAATGACAATTAGGTCCTTATTATTAAAAGAGAGTCGAGAAAGTTCCAAAAGGGCCTCCCCTATTGAATAATGTTTTCTGGGAGAAGAAGTTACTCATCTATTCATCTTGTTCGCTACTATATAACTTTGATGATTTTGATTAGAATATCATTTGGTTTTCTAGGTGAATTTCTGATTTGTAGTGGAAGAGATTCACAGTTTCAGTTAGTTTTTATGAAGCTTTCATGAAATTATTTTTTAGTTTTTTTTTTCACCTATAAGCATTTTACTGGGAGCAACTTTATTAGCGGTTCAAGAGGATGCAAAATAAGAAAAAGATCAGTCTTTAGGTTTTTGACGTATTTTGGGAAATCGGAAATTGAATTCTGCATCCACCCATATCAAAAACTTATTGTTTTTGGATTGTTCCAGTACTCCCATTCTACCAGAGACTCCTTTATTTCAATTGTTCCGAGAAATTTCTATTGAATTTTTGAAAAATGTTTTGTGTTTCAAAACGTTTGTGATTTCTTTCCTTTAGCTATGAATTGGTTAAGTAATTATCTTGTTGTAGTTAGTTTGTCGTTCAATCTTTTTTTCCCGCCCCTAGCATTTGGCAAGCAGTCGGCCAGATGCTTTGAAACTCAATTCACCTTCAATAATTGTACGGTATATATTGCCAAATCTTTCCTGAATAAGAAATCTAAACCACATTCTAGTTCAAAGAATGACTGTTTCATCGCTCTACGTCGAAAATTTTCCTCTTCTATTTTCTAGAAAGAAACATCAGCGTCTGATCCATTTGAATTCCATAGAAGGTGCATTTTATAGCTTGAATAGCTTCAATTTAGAATGCTTTTTAGGTGTCAGAAGATCTTGAAAGCTAGTTTAGTTGGTGGTACTTTGTATTTTTGTCACGGAAACTCTGTTTTTCGCTTTTCTTTAAGTTTCTCATCTGTTTTCTATCTAATTAGAAATTCTATATTCCAGAAATGCTAGACTTTGCGATCATTTTCTCGTATGCTCATGCAATCATTGCTATCCTTGGGATGTGTTTCAATGCCCTTCTCGCCTATTTGGCACTCTTCCAGACTCCACGAGTCATCAAATCATATGCCACATTGATTGTTAACTTTGCAATTACTGATTTCTTTGCTTGTATGTTCGATTTCTTTGTTCAACAAAGGTTGATCCCCAGTGGATTGACATTGGCATACGTTTCAAATGGATTCTGTAGTCATTTTGGACCGACTACTTGTTATGTCGCGTAAGTGATTGGGGGATTTAGCGTTCTGGAATTGACAGAAAGTTTTTTTTAAACTTTTAATGTTAGTTTGTGAAATGGTAAGAAAAAAGATAACTCAGTAAGCTTTGAAATAGCATATTAATACCGGAATTTTATAACGGCAAAAAAAAGTTTCAAAAACTAAAATTGTAAAATGAATGTACTGACAAAATATTCTTTTTTTTTGGTTTGGAATTATTTATAGATAGGTGGTCTGAAGGTACATGTTTCTGTGAATGGGTTCTCATATTCCTAGCTCTTACTTGAAAACAGGTTCAAAAACTGATTAATGAGTTCGGAGACATATTGATATTGACATACTGAAACTGCAAAAAATTTAGGCCCGATAACTGAGGTTTCAAGAGCTAGTAAAACCCCAATTTCATATATTTCAGATACAGCCTGATGCTTCATTTCCTGTCCCACTCCCTGTGGTCCCTGCTTCTTTCCTTCTCCTACAGATGCTACATCTTGTATAAACCGGCTCCAACCCGTCATCACCTCGTATTCATTCTCCTTCTCATCTATATGCCATCTCTCTTCCAATGGGTATCATTCCTTTGGGCCCAAGATGAACCAGAAGAGATTCGAAGTGTCCTGAAAGAAGCATTTCCATCGTACAACTTGACTGGGCATACTGTAACTGGAACTAAGAATATCCTTTGTTTCTCTGCCCTCTACACAATTCTACATATGACACTTCCGATCACTCCAGTCTATATTTGCATCCTGATTTTGAGACGAAAAATAATATCAAGGTTGAGTTATCAGGGAGTGAATATCACCAAGGATACGAAGAACTTGCATTCACAACTGTTGATGGTGAGTTTTCAATTCGAGAAAAAGCTGTAGCCTACAAATTATTGTTAGATTTTGAGAGCTTACTGTAATACTATATTGTCGAAACAGTATTTCAGGTGAGTTCAATACCAAAGTTTTTTCACTGTCACATAAAATACAGAAAAGACAGTTCTGTTTTATGAATTACTCTGATCATGTCGTGTTAAACATCAGCACCTTCATCCCACTCGTTCCAGGCCCTAACCTACCAAGCTGCAATCCCTGGTTTCTACTTATTCAGTGTTGCTTCTTATGCCATTGGACAATTTGGGATATACAACCATCCTGCTCTGGAATACTTTACATTTTCTTCTTTCCTGTTCATCCCTTTTCTTTCCCCCCTCGCCTCATTTATTTTTGTAACTCCATATCGAAAGTTCATCAAACATTCATTCTTCAAAATGGCTCATGTTGAGCCAACTGAGAATTCTTCTACTCCTCATAATTATACAAATCATATTCATGTTATTGGGTGATTTTGGAACTTTTTAAATTGTAAAAAATAAAAATACGTTTTCATGAAGTATGTAATATTTTACAGAACTTGGATAGGGAATAGTACTTGGAATACATAGGGACTTGATTTCTACATAACAAAGTATTTGAAAAACACCGTTTAAGAAAGGATGTGTAATCGTTTATGAACCTTCAGATGGGTTTAAACGTTTCTAGTGAGGTGTTTCCAGGTCACAGAACTCGGAAGATGGATTTCCGGTGTTGAAAGTTGCAAAACATGAGTTTCCGGGTAGGGTTTGCAACTTTTTGGCATGTCAAATGTCAATAAGTTCAAAGGTTTCTTGCCTTTTTTTCAGAAAATCAAAAAACCAAAGGTAACCATCTTGTTTTTCTTCAGGTGTGGTTCCCGGTTTATCTTGTTTGCTTGCTCACTAAATTACAAGACTCCGCTTATTCCAAAAATCAACAGAAGTAAGTAACTGGAAAATTATAGAGATGCTTTCTTTTGTTTTTTTGAAACTCGATTCAAGCAATTAGCTGTATTGTGAAGATCGCTGTTCCAGAGATATTTCATTGATTCTCCTGAATCCTCACATGCCATTACCATTTTTTTGATCCAATGAACATAAATTTTGAAAAGTTTGAAGTTCCAATGAATAACTCAACATGTTGCACAGCAAAAGTTTTGGAGGTTTTAGAAGGACAATAATTGTTGTCTTATAAGTTTCTTTCATACATCCAAGACCC
Source organism: Caenorhabditis brenneri (assembly GCA_000143925.2). Lineage (NCBI taxonomy): Eukaryota > Metazoa > Nematoda > Chromadorea > Rhabditida > Rhabditidae > Caenorhabditis > Caenorhabditis brenneri. Next base: position 176,577 of record GL380146.1, read on the forward strand.
AATAATCTTGTGCGCGAAATCGTGTTGTTTTCTTGAACGGAAAGCAAAATGAATGCCTATTCACCTTGTCTTTTTGGTCTACAAATTACAGAATTGTTCTTTGTTTTCAAAGGAAGAAGGTATTTAGGAAATCACATAAAAAGTTTATTCAATTTTCTGATCAAGATTTGTTTTGCCAACAATTCTAGTGAACCTTCTTCGTTGAAAATGATCATACCATCTCCATAAATTTACAGTTTCTCCACTAACACCAATACGATTCCTTGATTTAACGGTAATATGTGAAAAATTACTGCTTCAAAAATGCCAACTCTGTTATATCAGAATCGGCGTTCTTGAAAACTCAATGAAGCAGGAAGCTTGGTATTTTTGAAGACATAGTCTGGTACGATACAATTAATTCGGCACTGTTCCAAAATCGGGGACCGTGTATCAAAATCGGGTACCGAAAAATCGGGGACCAAAATATCGGGGACCGAAAAATCGGGGACCCAAAAATCGGGGACCGAAAAATCGGGGACCGAAAAATCGCGGCCCGAAAAATCGGGGACCGAAAAATCGTGGCCCGAAAAATCGGGGACCGAAAAATCGGGGACCCAAATATCGGGGCCCGAAAAATCGGGGACCGAAAGAATACCGAAAAAATACCGAAAAAATACCGAAATATCAAAATCGGGGACCGAAAAAAGAGTAGTGATTTCAACGTTTTTTTTTGCAAATTTTTGGATTTTTCCCGATTTTATCACATTTATGTCCGTTATTTGAAGTTTCATTATGTATGTATGTTTGTATGTAAAACAAGTGGTTACAGTATAAATTATGTGGCTCTGTCTACTGTTGAAGGTATCATGACAACATGGAAGTGCGCGGTCAAAAGGGAGGAGCCATGGAAAAAAATCCAACATGCAAACAATCTTCCAGAAATAACCTCGCCCTCCAGCTAGAACTTCATCTAGCCAATTTTTTTCCGATTTTATCAAATTTTATGTCAGTTATTTGGAGTTTTATTATATCGAAAGGAAAAAAAGTAGTTACAATAAACAAACAATGAATAAATCAAAACAATATTGGAATCTTCACCCTCCACTTCCTTTTCCACTTCCTTTTCCTCTTCCATTTTCTCTCCCGTTTCCTCTTCCGGAGCTTCGAGAGTTTTGTGGAGACCTCTGAGGAGAATTTTGCCCAGTCCTTTGAGTGGAATCACATCTCCGGGCACTTCCACGGCCTCGGGCCATTCCACGACCTCGCGGGCCTCCACGAGTTGAGTCAGGAAGAGAAGAAGCTTCGGCTCTTATTCTTTTCCCAGGTAATTTTTTAACTTTTCCGGGACCGGAAAAAATAATACCCGGAACCGTCAAAAATACCCGGGACCTAAAAATAATACCCGGGACCTAAAACAACTTTTCCGGGACCCAAAAAGTCTTTCCCGGGACTGAAACCAAATCGATTTAAGCTCCACTTTTTTTGTCGCGTAGGCCGTGTTTTCCCTAAGCCTGGTTCAATAAAGGTGTTTTACGCTTTCGAAGGGTGAATCAAATGGGCCACTATCAAAACAGGCTTAGGAAACACAACAAAAAAGCTTTTTAGAGCTCATAATCGAGTAGGATGAGTCCCGGAAAAGTCTTTTTGGGTCCCGAAAAAGTATTTTTAGGTCCCGTATATTCTAACCGGAGGGCGAAAAGAGGTACTTCTGGAAGATTGACTAGGTGGTTCTAGAGGGCGATGAGAATCACTTCTGGAGGATTGTTTAGATGTTGGATTTTTTTCCATGGCTCCTCCATTTTGACCGCGTACTTCCATTTTTTCATGATACCTTCAAAAGTAGACAGAGCCACATAATGTATACTGTAACAATTTGTTTTACATACATACATACATACATAATAAAACTTCAAATAACGTACATAAAATGTGATAAAATCGGGAAAAATCCAAAAATCTGCAAAAAAATTGTTAAAATCACTACTCCTATTTCGGTCCCCGATTTTGATTTTTCGGTCCCCGATTTCGTTTTTTCGGTCCCCGATTTCGTTTTTTTGGTCCCCGATTTTGATACACGGTCCCCGATTTTGGAACAGTGCCATTAATTCTAACATCATCGCTTTTATAATCAAGACAGATTTGTAAACTGTGAACTTGGTAAAAGGAAGTTAACATGGATTAGGATTTTCTTTCCAGGAATGAAGTTCATGGAACAGTAAACTCTCCATTTTTGATAATTTCCTATAAAGGTGACTCCTGAAAATTAGAAATCCCATAAGTGTTGTGAGCAAAGCTTTGGTGTTTTCTCGAATTATAAAATCGTCAGTTTGAATTGTCTTTTTGGTCATGAAATTCCCGGCAACGAAATGGAGTATTTGGGAAATTACAGAAAAATTTAATTTGTTTTCCTTGTTCAAACTCTGATTGTTCAACACCCCCTGTCCTCCTCCGCCCCCAAACTCTGTTCATTTTTCTGCCGACGCTGGAACTTCATTTCGACGCTGGAACTTCATTTCCTCCGGGTCGAGTTTCATAATTTATTCAAGTTCCTCCAAATGGAGACTCTAGAAGATGTTCCCTCGTTGATCATTTGATCTGGGAATATTGGTTCAGACTGACAACGATTATGGTATTGCAGTACCATTAAATCTCGGTTGAAAAATCAAAATTTCAACAATGTGATCATTCCAAAAAAATACAGTCTTCTCCAAATAGCAATGAAACGGGCACGCCAGCTGCCTGAAGATAAGCATAAAACGATCGAAAGAAACGAAGCGGGATCTGCAAAACTACTATTGGAAGCATTGCTTGCAGTTTTTCCTGTACCATTCGAGAACTTATAACAATACTCATTTTTCTAGGAATAACTTCTATGAAACAGCAAACTCTATACTCCCCAAAAGTTCTTGTAGACTATTCCCTAGCTGACATTGTTCATTTTCTTCGATTCTTGAATCATCGTAGACTTTCAAACATGAAATCTCCTCTCAAACATAGTGTGATCTGTTCAAAAACGTGCGAAACATCACAAATCCACGGATCTCTACGGAATCAAGTATAAAAACTACACTTGAAATTAGCTGAATAGACATGTGATTCAGAGTCTAATTGTGTCTATTCATAACTCCTTGTCACTCAGATTCAATTTCCGCCAAAAGATCAAACGTTTTGAATCGAGTTTCCAGTAGACAAAGAGCTTATTAACTTCATTTTACTTTCTTGTTTTGCGTTTATCTATCTTAACTGGAGCCTTGTAAGAACACAGGATAGTTATGAATGTTTTGGAACTGTGAACTTTTTTTTTGTTTATCAGTTTTTTTGTTTTTGAAAAAAGTGACTTTGAACCAGCGGAAAATGGAAGTGTAATCACATTTTGACCTCATTCTATAGAAAAGTGTAAACTATAAAAAAGCTACAAAATGGCTTAACCTTATGAAAAAAACATTCTCCGAATTCTAGCCTTATATTTCCAGGCAACTCGAAACGGGCTTCAATTTTCCGTATCTAGTTCACCAAATGCGCATGTTTTTAAAAAACAAGTGGCAATATTGCAAATTGATATTGAACTAAATTGAATTTAATTTGTTATTTCCGCCAGCACAGGAAACTGAGAAATGAGCGTTTGACCTAGTTATCACCCACTTTGTTCAACTCGCAATGATTGTTTTCGGAACTCATTTCCAATTCTCAATAGATTAGCACAAATATATAAATAAGAGAGCTTTTCTGGAGAAAAAACTGGTCTCATGTGCCTTTAAGGTTTCTGGAACAGCCGATTTTTCATTGTTTAGCATCTTTATATAAGACGTTCACAATTTGGATATGTTCCATTCATCGGTTTATTTTGTGTATTTTTCAAAAAATCTGTATCATCCAGAAAAAAATTCCCATCAGGCTAAGAAAAAATGGAAAATTTCCCAAGATTTTCCTGAAATTCAATTGAAAACGGCTTAAATGGAACGTATCCAAATTATAAACTTCTTATATTAAAACGTAAGTTTATAAATCATGAAGATTGTTTTTGTTGATTTCACAAACCATCATTACCCCAGCAACTGTCGCCGATCAGAAGATTCTTTCTACCCTAAACTAGAAACCGGAAAAAAGAACATTTCCATATTCCCTCCTCCAGAAATTAGTGATTCATTATCCCCTCCATCTTAAATTCCTCTCCTTTTCTCATCTATTTTCTCTCTTCTCCCACTCAATTTCCAATTAGCAAAAAGACACTTTTTTATTTTTACCCTAATACTCATTTTTCACTCCTCCTCTTTCTTTTTCCGCCTTCTTCTCATTTTTATTTGTTAAATGATGAGTCTTTTAGAACGAATGATCTCCGAAGAAACTTATAGAATACATCGAATTATTATCTATTGTTTCGTTCTAGTCTTTGAATTTTTCGGATTATTTGGAAACATTAATTTGGTGGTGTTGACGATAAGGAAGAAGTCGTTGAGGACTAAATATGGTTAGTTTCTATGGATGGAAGACTAACAATCATTGATAATTTTAAAGCAAAAGATTTTCACAGTTTCATGAAACTGCAAAAAACTAGTAAAATTTATATTTGTCAATTAATTTTCGAGACAACTACAGGTTGCATCCTAGCAATTCTTGCCGGGACCCACACCCTCTGCTTGCTCTATGAACTCGTCGATATGAGTTTCAGTGTTGCAGGTAATCCTTATCTCAGTTAACTTTGACGTTTCTTCAATAAGTCCATTCCAGCAACGTTATATTCCTATCAAATCCGCCGTCGTGCATGTTTCCTGGCTCTATTCCCCTATGTCTTTTTGAACTCCTTGCAAACTGGGACCATGTGGATACTCTCTTTGGATCTTCTCATCACTATTCTGTTCCCATTGAAATGTCGGAACTTCAATGTTCCAATTTATTTCACTTTTCTGTTTTGTTTACCGGTGGCCTATGGAGTAACTACAGTGGTTTTTGGGTTCATTTATTTGGATGATGAAGTTATTCAGGTTAGTTTAAAAGAAAAGAAAACAGATAAAGCTCTGCTTTTACCATTGCTCTGTTTCACATCCATGATGAAACTGCAAAAAAAAAATTATTGTTACTCATTATCGCAATCGGTTACAGATGTGCAATCCACCTTCCTCTCTCCATCCTACCGTTAAAGCTCACTGGTACTATTTCATGATGGTATTCACAATTTTCACAGTGATTTTCTACACAACTGCCCTCGGATTGATCTACTTCAAAGCTCATCGTCATAGTACGGATATTCGATATATCGAAAGAAAAGCGTTGAAAACTCTGAAGTTTCTTATTTTTCTGTTTGTGGCGTTTCGATTTGTGACGATTACAATTGCAAGTGTTCTAATCGCTATTGGGGTGGATCAGGAAGTTGTGGCGCTGGTTTCTAGTTATAATGTGAGTTCTGGAGTTGCTTTGAAGCTAGTGGAATAGTAGAAGAACATAGCCCATGGTAGATTACTGTTCCGCAATAGTGGAATAAACAATTTAGCGTACAATTCATTCAGAACATTGTTTAGGTAAACGAAAATTTCAAAAAAAAAAAGCCCATGAACGATCCAAAGGACAACAAGATTCAATCTTTCTTCGGCATAACAAGGGAGGTACTTTTACAGTCCGGTTGAGAATTTTCTGAAAATTTGTGGGTCAACACTGTCGAACACGCTAAAAACGAATCTGAAATTTCAGCGTGTTTGATAGTGTTGACCCGCAAATTTTCAGAGAATTCTCAACCGGACTTCAAAATAACCTCCCTTGTAAATTCAGAGTTTTTAAAAATGTTCAACTTAACAGTGCTATTTTATGACATTTTTGACAATACTGTAAAACTATGAAAAGTAAAAAAAAAACAAAAAAAAAAGTTTCGCCCCGGGCGGGACTCGAACCCGCGCTGGTAGAACCAATGAGACTCCCTTACGGTCTCACGCCTTGACCACTCGGCCACCGGGGCATACAGTCTGAATAATGTGCGTCTCTTAGAACAAAGGACGCGCGGTGACAGGTTACTAGGTCAGGAGGCCGAGATTTACAACTGGGTCATGAAAATTAGATGTTTTAGGGTGTCTATCAGATCAGCAGAAGAATGAGCCTCCATATTTTTACTGTTTCTTTATTGTGTCATTGAAACTTTAATTCACGAATCCATGATAACTTCCATTTAGCGGTAGCAGTGCACTCAAGTTTTTTTTCAGGTCATCGCTCAACTCGTTGCATACTCCCAAAACGCATATGTTTGTTACTTCCGAAGTTCTGAATATAGAGCCCTTCTCAGTGAACAAATCTCCAGAATCCATCCGAAACTCGGAGCATTACTTCCGAAATTAACAGGAGATTCGAGTGTAGAAGGACAACAATGGCATGTGTCTGGAACATCTATTATACCGACGAAGAAACTGAAACCAGTGGGGAAATCGAAACAAAAAGTTAACTTGAAAACTAATTTTTGATAGCGTGTAAAAAGAGTTCAACTACTGTATGTTCGGGTAAATGTTTTATTTAATTGAGGTGATGAAACAATAAAGTTTTATAATTTAATTGTAGAAATTGGTCCGTTTGCAGAACGAATTTCATGTTTGTTACACTACTGGATATACTTTTTATTGAATCTCATTTAACATATATTTAAAACTGAAAAAGTTCTTGTTTGGAAGTTCGATGACTTTAAAAATAAAAATATATGTTTAATACCCTTAAGTTTCAAAAAAAATCAGCTCCTAAATTCTCGACTTTCCAGAAAACTTCATAATCCATAGTCATTCGGAAATCACACCTTGATTCAATTTTGAAGAATCAAACATGATTTCTTGTGCCCTAGTTGACAAAAATACTCTTGAAACCTACTCCAAGAATAGACAAAGGTGGCTATGTTCCCTAGAATCTCTGGAACAAATAATTCCAGACAAGGAATTCTGTTCGCGTATAAAACCTGATTAAAAACCATGATGGTGGAAGAAAAATGACAAAGAAGAACAAGAAAAATTGAAAAATGGAAGAAAATAATGAAATATAAAAAATATGTAGGTAGAAAGAATAGTAATAAGGAAAAACCACATTCTGTTCGCGGCTTCGAGCATCTTCTGGCTTCCAGTTGAACATGTTCTTCTGGATACAGTGAAGCCGTGGATTTATAATTCTTGTGTCCAAATCGGCTATTTGTAGTTCTAACACTTCTTTGGTCAATTCACTGTTTACATGAAATCATAATGTTTTTCATTCTATTTCAAGAACTGAACATAAGAAAATTAGATTTTCGTGCATCGATCAATGGATTGAAAACTGTTCTAAGCCAAAGATATTTCTGGAACTGATGAAACACATCTTTTCTGAAAATGTTTCTTGAATTAGAATTAGAGAACTGTATTTAACTTCGGCAGTACAAATATCTAATTTTATAAGGTTTTCCGAATTCTAAACTCATTCAGGTGAAACAGTGCATTTTGCGAACTCTTTTGGTCTTTTTTTTTCTGTTCCAAGAACAACATTTTTAAGAGTTGGTTAGGAAAACTTCAATCGCAAATTTGGTCTTCAAAGGTTTCTCAAAATACCAATATTTATTCTTTGAAAGAAAGGGACCTAAGAAATGGAGGATCTCTTTTATTACTACTATTTGCCTGCGATTAGCAAAAGGCAAGTTGCTGTTGCGGCAAATTTTTCAGAGCACCCTGCCGGTTTTTTCAGGGAACTTGTTGCAGATTGAAGAAAAGCCTGTGAATACATAGTTTTGACGATTTTTTGAAACTTTGTACATAGTCTCCGCCCTCCCCAAATAACCTACCGTAACCCAAGCTGTTCTAAAAACTGCCCCTGAAAAATGTTGATGATGAGCATTTAGTACTCTAAGAATTTCCAAGGGTTCTCTGAAACTCAAAGTTCTATTTGCTTGGTGTTGCCCTTTCAGTTTTTTGAAAGGTTATGTCTGAAAAAATAGTCTGAAACAGAGATACAGCGGACAGAAATCAATGTTTAACCTTGTGACCTGATTCTTCTCCAACCCAACATCGTCGTCGTCCTCATTAGAGTCTTTACAATTCCTTTCTTCTTTTTCTTCAACTCCTCCTCGTATTTCCGGAACAAGCATCTAATTTCTTCATTTTCACGTAAAATGCGTCAACATATATTCCTTATTTATTCGTGTTCTCTGCCACTTCAGTTCATTCATACTTAATTCTTTTTTTCCATCTCTCTTTTCGTAAATTTCATTATATTTCTGACTCCGCCCACTTTTGTTTTGTCTGCTGTGGTGTTTTTTCGATTGGGAGGCGAAAGAATGTTATTTTATTAAGTGATGAGTACTACAATTCAAGACGAATACAGAATGCATCGAACTATTATTTATTCAATTGTTTCAATTTTCGAAGTTTTCGGATTATTCGGGAATATTAATTTGATTGTGGTGATTTTGAGGAATAAGATATTGAAATCGAATTTTGGTGAGTTTTTTTTAAGCGAGGATTTTAATAACGATAAAAACCTTGCACTGTCTATTTGGAAGATTGTACCTTGATCATAAGGATTGATAGAGAAAGTGAAGATAGAACAGTTTACTGTATCTATAGGTTGAAAAATTGACTTATTTTTTAATCGGTCAATTCTTATTGAATATTGGCCTTAGGAAAGGGGTATGAACAAACCGCAGTAACCGGTTCAGAAAATACGTGCCAATAACTCAAACTAAAACAGAAACTGATCACTTTTTTCTTATAGATTATTTGTAATCCCCGTTAGGTTTGTCATAAACACTGTAAGTTTCAGGAATTAGTTCTGGATGCTTTAGTATTTTATTTTTTCGATCTGTGAATATTCTGAAAATGTGTTGTACCTTCTCATAATCAATAGTTTTTTCTCGAACCAACCAGAACAATTTGAAAAATTTGGACTGCTCCAAAGTGAGACAAAATAACTCTAAAATCTTCAAACCTCACTAAATAAATTTCCCGAGAAATACTGTTTCACAGTCTTTACGATACACACTGAAAATGTTGGCCAATGATGTCGTTCTTTCAGGTTGCATAATGCTGTCTCTTGCATTTTTCCACACAGTTTGTCTATTTTTTGAATTAATTAATATGGGATATGGAATACTTGGTAAGTCTAACCATTCATTTTCTCTACACTATTCCCACCCACTCATTTCCAGCAACCTTCTTCTCCTATCGTATATTTCGAACTCTATGTTTTCACACGACGTTTCCTGTAATTCTAGCTCATTGTATGCAAACGGGAACTATTTGCATTCTGTCGTTGGATTTATTTTTGGCAGTAGTTGTGCCATTCAAATATCGACATTTTCATTTATCTTGGTATTTACCCGTTCTATATTTTTTGCCGGTTTGTTATGCAATTGGGATAGCTGGTTCAGCGAAGATTCTTTTGGATAATTCAGAGATACAGGTGGGTTTTCGTTTTAAAATTTTGAAAAATCAGGAATTGTTTTGTCTTGATTAACCGTTTCATATAGTCGTTGTATTTGGATATTTCTATTCATGTTACTACTTGATCCGTCCAAATATATAGAAAATCTAGAAAAATAAAGTGAAAACAAGGGAGTTTTTCAGAAATCCCAAGATTCTGAAAACTTGGCAAAATATCTTGAATTTACTGTTCCACCCAACTGATATAATAACAACATGATATTAAATCGGAAGTTATATACGCATTTATTAACTACAGATGTGCAATCCCCCATCATCAATGGTTCCTGCTGTCCGAGATTGGTGGTATCAAATTATGATGGTTTTTACGTTTTTGACAGTGATATTCTATTCGGGAGCACTTGGATTGCTTTCTGTTAAAAGTGAGTTAATAAGCAGGTCATCAAATGATCGAACATGCAACCAATGAGCCACATTCATATATAAGCATAGCGATACAGAAAAATAATGCAAAAAATTGGAAAAAAAACAAAAAACCATATTTTTGCTTTGAACAACAGTTCCTGACTTAGCTTTTTAAAAATAGCAAAGTGCTGAAACACAAAAATTTTGGATTAGAAAAAGAACAGTTTATGAAACTCATAATTCAAGAAGCTCGGACAAACAAGACAAGTAACATTGACAAAGATGTTGCAGAGTTTTTTTTTGAAGTTGTGAAACTTTAAAAAATTTACGAATCTCTTCAAAGAACAATTTTCTGTTTCTAATTCACCATTCATAGTTTTACATGCTCCACTGTCCTAATACACCCGCATTCTCATTGCAGTCCATCGAAACTCCTCGGACATCCGTCTAATCGAGAAAAAGGCGCTTCGAACTCTGAAAGTGCTCATCGTCATCTTCCTATTCACTCGATTCTTCTCCACTGGCCTCGCCACCTTGGTCACTCTTCTGAAAGTGAATCCAGAAACAATTTCTTTGATTCAGAATTATAATGTGAGTCAGTCATTAAAAAATGAAGGCGTAGTAGACGTAGTGACACGTGCTTGTTGCAAAAAGTGATTGAGTAGTTTTGTGATTAGTTCCAATTGAATTTGTCAAAGGAGAGGGAATCAGGAAGAAGAAAATATGATTTGAGAGAGGGGAGAATGTGTGGGGGCATGAGGTTAGTGCTGAAGTTTTGGTATCCTATCTTTGATTTTAGGGAGGTTTAAGCAAACTGGAAAAAAATAGAGCTCGAAATTCACGTCCGGGCCGGTTTCACTATATCAATATGTATATTCCGTTCTCATCCCAAATATTTTTGTAGCTCCGAATGTAGCTTAACAGAAAAAATTTTTCAATTCCAGGTGATTCCCGCGATGGCTGCTTACTCACAAAACGCCTACGTCTGCTTCTTCCGAAGTGAAGAGTACCGTCGATTACTCACTGAACAGATTTCCTTGTACATTCCATATATGAAAACAGCATTCCCAATTAAATCAGTTGAGAGGAGTACGACTATGAAACGAGGTGCTACTATTGTTAAATTTTAATTTTTGTATATTTTCATGGGTGTTACGGGAGTTTTTGATTGTTATTGGGTACACTATTTGCTGTTTCTATGCCATGATTTTATGAATAAATTTATTATGTAGCATTGTGAGTCTCGGATATGTACATTCTTAAAATCATGGGATTTGTAGCTTCTGGAATCGGAACCCCCAATTTCTGTTCCAAGTGGGTAAGAAGACTAGACTGGATACGCTGATCAACGTTGGTGATTCTCCCAATTCGTGTTCAAGCTTTCTCTACAATATAGTACTCAAAAAGTTGGAAACAAGCACAAATGAAGGTTAGCTCAATAGTTTGGGTTTGAAACATAAAGCTGAAGTTTTGGTATCTTAACTTTGATCATAGGAAGGTTTATAGGAAGAATATTGAAATTTAGATTTGTATTTGGGACATTTTTCTACCTGTTTCACTATTTCGGTATCTTGCTTCTCTTCTCGTCTGAAATATTGCTGCGTCGAATTGTGACAAAAGAAACCATAGATTCCAGGTGATCCCCGCAATGGCTGCTTACTCACAGAACGCCTACGTCTGCTTCTTTCGAAGTGAAGAGTATCGTCGATTACTCACCGAACAAGTTTCATTGTATATTCCATATATGAAAACAGCTTTCCCAATAAAATCAGTGGAGAGGAGTACGACTATGAAACTGGGTGCTACTATTGTTAAATTTTGAATTTCAATTGTATTCATTAGTTTTTCGAAGTGGTTGTTACGGGAGTTTTTGATTGTTATTGGGTATAAGATGTGCTGTTTCTATGTTATTGTATTATGAATAAACTTATTATGTTGCACTGCGATTCTCTTCGACACTTGAACTTGAAAAAATCTATAAGTTCTGAAATAGGAGTTCCTAATTTCTGTTGCAATTGGGAAGTAAAACTGAAAGACTGTCTGAATATTTTGATAACGTTGATGAACTTTCCCATATATAGACATGTGTGCTCTTGATGAATGTGGATCACTACTGAAACACGCAAAAGTAAATGTTAGCTCAATAGTTTGGGACTGAAACACAAAGAAAACAAAAATTTGCTAACAACATTCTGAGAGTTTCCTTATTAAAATTCCTTTATATTCTCTTCATTCATTTCGGGCGTTTCAAATATTTACAGGTAGGTTTTCAAAAACTGTTTTGTTGTTATTGTATCTCTTACCTTTTTTTGGTAAAAACGTTCAATAAAGAAGGGTTCGGACAAATTCATTGATTAACTGATCCAAGATAAAATGGATGTATGTTTCAGACAGTACATGAATCCATTGATTATCTGTCACTTCAATTTAGGTGAGTAAATATTTCCTGAAGTAGCTTGATGAAAACGAAGAAACTTAATATTAAAATGATGTCAACAGTAATGACTTCCGAAAACAACTTCCTAAAATTAGTGCTGAAAAGCAAGGATTGACAAGACGCTCCGTCCTAATTGTGGAGTATCAATTGTCACTTTTACAAACATGAAATATTTTTTTGTACCACTTCATTAAAACAATTCTTTCAGTACACGCTTCTGCGGGGTGAGACCCATTCCGCGCCTTTGAGGTAAGTTCCACCCTTCTGCCGGAAAATGAACACCATGATTTTTCCCAAATATTTTTTTCAGTCAAGTTTTCCCCTCTTCCCACCCTAAAGTTCCTTATCATCCACTCTCTCCACCTACATTCTCACACCTTTTTTGACTACTCATACCTCAAAAATTTGTTAAGTATTGCTCTCTCTTATTCTGTTGTATACACCTCTTTACCCATTTTGTGTACATTTCAGTCTGAAAATTCTTCATTTTCATTTTATTTGTATACTTTCTCTTTTCCCTTCTGCAAGCCTTCTTTCTCCCTCACTATCACTTCGAAAAGGGAACTTATCAGTGATTGTAACCGCTGGACGTAAATGGTCGAGTGTGAGCTTCGGTTTTTGATTATACTACTTTCCAACTTGAATTCGCAATTCAAATTCCCTTTTACTTTTCGGTCGTTTCTGCTTTTGTGGAGTTCCAAATTTCCATTTACAGGTAAAAATGACTGAAAGAAGCAGACAAAATCTCTCTGCAACGGTAGCTCAGCCTATCCGAATTCCAAGAATTGCGATTGCTCCACCGTCTGCCACACTCACTGGTGCACATTATTTGACACGTGGGTTATTCATTCAGAAGGAAATGAAAACTATGATTCATCAAAAAATGATGATTCATCAAATACCTGAAATAGTACTTTTTTTTTGTTTTTGAAATAATGCACTCCTTGTGTAAAGAACCTATCCGGTAACTAGAAGGTTTTGGAGGTTTATGGAAAATTTGCTGTTTCAGATTATCAAGCTCAAAAGTAGTTTTTTAAACCACTAATTTGAGAACTATTTTAGCCCATAATTTTTAGTGAGCCAATAATAAAAGCAATCCTGCTATGGTCATTGTTGACGGATATGATCTTATTGAAAGTTTTTTCCAAAACCATGTGGCTATAGCGACCTCTCGGAACGTTTTTTTGTTCCAAATAAGTTTTCAAAGGAGAGATTGAGTCTGAACGGATTACTCGGGTTATGAACTTTTTGAAACTTTAGTTTTGGAATACAACTTTGAAAATAAGGTCTTGAAGCCTCAAAAACTTGAAACCAGTTCAAATACTTTTATACCGTTTCACTACAAACTTTACAGTGCAACTCGTTAGTAATCCGACAATTATTGATATGCTGTTTCAGATGAATAGTTTGTAAAATTGATTAAAAACAAGCGATTGGCAAGAATGGTTGTGTAGCTACATATCATTTTTTTGAAACGGGTATTTTTGATTATCCAGTCGACCCGATAACCAATAAGACAACTTCGACCAAATTCCCAAATTTGTAAAAGACCTGGAGTGAATTGCACGATTATGGAATGCTTTCTCCACTTTTGAAAACCGTAAAATTTTTATAGGTGAGATATTTATAAATGCTCTAATTGTTAACACAATAACCTTATTACTATAGCAAGTTTTTGAAATAGCATTTTTTAAATAAAAAATTTCTTCCGATAAGCCCCATTCCAAAATTGAAGACTACAAGGTATAACCGTCTTGTAAACTTGTTGAAGTGAAACTTCGGTTATTTCTAGTAGCTTGAAACTATGAAAATATGGACTTATTGGATTGTTTGAACCTGAAAAACTTTGAATAATTTCTAAGATTTTTTACCCGATTGTCTTAAAACAATACCAACAGTGATGGATCTGTTGTTATTAATTAGAAATATCTGAAAACATTGAGCTAACGATCAACCAACGAAACAATTGTATTAGTGTGGCTATATCATTTTCGCGATACGGCACTTTTTTTCTCCAGTTGACCCAATAATAACTAATTATTAGACAACTCACTAGATTCATCTCTGAACCAACTTCAGAAATTTCAAAAACATTCTGCACACTTTGAAACTGTACAATCTGTATAGATGAGTTGTCACTAGAACCCAAAGTAAGTAAATTTTCCGTAACCACATTACTACAGCAGGTTTTTGAAACATCATTCTTTTGTTTCTGAAAAATGCATTCCGACAGGTCCTGTGACGGATTAGAGAACTGCAAGGATTGACCGCCTAGTAAGCTTTTTGAAACTGTAACTTAATATTTTTAACAGCTCGAAACTATGAAAATATGAACTCATTGAATCAACCTTAAAGACTTTGAATGGTTTCCCAAACTTTTTAATCGATTGCCTTGAAAACATAATAATGAACCTGATGTTTTAGATTAGTAGTTTCTGAAAAAATGAAGCTACCGACAAACAATCAATACAATGTTATTAATTCAGCTGAATATCATTTTTTAGAAACGGTACTTTTGTTTTTCAGTTGGCACAACCAATGAAATCCTATCAACACTAAACATTAGTATTACTAGAAGTTATGTGCCCGCTTTGAAACTGTAATTTTTGTAGCGAAAACGTATTCGATGCTCCTCATAGTTCATAATACAATTTCAGCTCATGCCTCAACTCTTCCCCGAAGTAACGATGTCCTCACTTCTCCAACCTACGTCACTGATCATCTTCCATCCCGTCGATTATCAGAAATCGATAGTCCAT
>GL380147.1:0-18017 GCA_000143925.2 Caenorhabditis brenneri
ACTCAATTCTAAAGTTTTCCTCTCTTTTCTTTCTTTTTTTCCGAGTTTTTTCCCTTTTCCGAGCTCATGTGACATTTGCCGTATGCTGTAAGACTTCAATCAGTCTCTATCATTTTCTAATTTCCAAGTCGTCATCAAAGTTTCTCCGCTCTATCGTCCCGAAATAAAACAAGGATGGACACCAATGAAATATAGGGTGTGGCCAGTGAATAATCAGAATGAAATTTCGCTTTTTATAAAAAACGGTTTTTGTCGCACTGTAAGACATTCTTCTAATTTTTTCTGTTGTCTCATTTCTGATGTGCAATTATTTGTTCTTCATTTGAATCATGATTTCTTTAGTCAGGTCAAAAAGGTTACGGGGTTAAAAAGGGTAAAAACATAACTGAGGTCAAGAGGTTCATCAGAAACACCATGTTCAAAAATCTTCAAAACTACAGTAGTTTTTGTAGGAGGCTCAAAAACTTAACCCGGTGGTTCATAAGTTCAGTTCATAGTACGTGCAAATTATAAACAAGAAACACAAAAAAGGCGTCGTTCAAAGTGAACTTACAGACGTGAGTAATGGGGTAGGTATTAATGCAACACTATAAGCAAGCTACAAGTTCCTTTTGGATGACATTTTTTATAATCTTGACTTTTGTGACACTTCCTTCTCAGTACATAAATCATATAGTTCAAGTTCTAATTTTTCGTCGATAATTATAAAACTACAGACTGTAGTACTGTAGTCGTTCGACGCTCGTTCCTGTTCATGGGAATGACTTCTTCCCAGAAAACTCTACTTTCATTTTAGTTATCACATCCTATAGAATTGAGATAATGAAAACTGCACCGTCGTAATTTTTTTTAATTGCCACAAATAATTGTTTTTTTTAGCCATAATGATCAGACAAAAGACCAATCTGTTCACAAAGGAAATTTCAAAGAATATTGTTCCAGTTAAAGAATATTGTTCCAGTAAGGAATTTTCTATAAATTGGTGGTCTGAAAGTAGATGCTCCTGTGAGTGGATTCTGAAATTTCCAGTCCTCACTGGATCCTGAGAGTCTGGAAATATTGATCTGAAATCGCCAATGCATTGTAAATAATGGTGCGGTGTCAGACATTCGGATGAAGATTTCCAGACTCGCAGGATACAGCGAGGGCTGTAAATTTCAGAATCCACTCACAGAAACACTTTCAGAACACCAATTTATAGGAAATTCCTAACCCATGTGAAAAAAAACCTTCACTTTTCAGAATATTTTTGCAAATGAGGAATACCTCGGAAAAAAGTTCTTACATCTTTCTTAATAACTATTTAGCTTACAGAAACCCTAACTCAAACAATGATCGGAACTGTTTCTAAGTAACACCCACAGTCTGAGAAAACGTGCCGGTTTCAGAAACTGTGTAATTCATTCCTACCTTATCATCTCAAATTCCATAAGTGCCAATTTAGTCCTCCCTCTCTTTCCTTTCTGCTCCTCTAACCCTTCTCATCGATTCAATTCTTTTTTGTGTGACTCCTATCAGGCTTTACACATGCACACTCTCTCAAAAACTTCATGAATTTAGTGATAAGGAAACTCTTTCTCCATACATATTTTCCTCATTTTTCTCAATGTTTGTGTTGGTTTCTCTATTCTTTTTTTGGGTGAAATTCTTTCTTGTTTCACTTTCTCTACAACTATACACATATGATACATTGACATTACATATATCTCTGAGGAATTCATGACCCAAAGGAATGGGAAAGTGTAAAAAGTGCCGATAGGAGCTAATTTATGAGTTTTCTCTCCCCCGAAGCTATCACGAGTGAGCACATGAAGAAGGAGAAAATGATGAACTTGCGATGAAAAAGAGAACGAAGGTTTAGTTTAAATGTGAGGCAATCAATCGGGAGTGCCTCGCCCATCAGACGATGATGATCGCATCTAATTTCATAACACATAAAAGCAATCCTCACCAATTCTCCTCCTACAAATTGTTCAGTATTTTTCCATCTATTCTCTTTGATTTTCAACTTCTTTCCTCTTAAACTTCAAGTTTTGCTCCCTTCTTCCAGCCATGGGACATCTCGCTCTCACTGCCCTACTTCTTGCCATCACGGCATCATCTGTGGTGGATGCTGCCAAATGTCGGGGACGATACATGGAGATGCGAGGGGTGAGAACTTACTTCCTGAACTTCCTCAAACTGTCTTCTTCAGGGTGATGGTTTTGTAACTCGTGGAGGTTGTCGTGGTCTGGACTCACAAATCCAAGAGGAATACTGGACAACTGTGGGATTCGATGGAGCTCTCCGAGATGGAAGAACTACTGATGACTTCTTAGTCTTCCCTGAGAATGAGAACAATGGACACACTCAAAGAAACTCGTTTGTGGCTTATTGGTAAGGATTGGAGTATAGAATAAACCAAATTTGAATCACAAAACGAAAAAATGTTCAAATTTAGGGACATGTTCGAGAACGCCGACGAGTTAGTTTATTTTTTGAATTTGAGGATTTTTAGTGTGTTCTGCATGGTTTAAAGTATTAACTCAATAACCTTTATTTTTGTTTTTGATTTCTTTTAATCACTAACACTGTCTGATTGCCAATTAACAAAAAAGTTTTTAGTCATCATATCTGGGAAACTGAATTAAACTTTTCTGAAAAGTTTTCTTGCTTTTAGAATGTTTCCGATATTTCAAAGAGATTTTTTTTGACAAAATTACTTTTTGATTAACCTGTGCGCACAAGCTTATGGCCTAGTTGAGGTCCTTTGTGAGATGCGGTGCGTTGATTTTCTCTTCAAACGAACCTCAAATCATTCAGGATCACTCGTTCCAAATACGGAGAAAACGTCCATTATGAAGCATTCGGTCATGCTTTCATCAAGCCTGATGGAAGAGTTTGTGGATGGTTTGTCGGTTCTCAGAAGGAGGTTGTGGAGGTTTGCGGAGGCTTCCGTATTCTCAGCAGATCACGATACAACCCACATCAACCCATTCCATTCGAATGGGTACAAGGACCACAATACAGAAACAGAGATGTTCTCGGATTCCATCATCATAAGATTGCAAAGTATGAGCATAATGGAGATGAAGTACTGTTCGGAGATGCTGATGTGAAATCAAAGAAGTTCAACGCAGTATCAGTTTCAAATGAGGAACGTGTTCAAGTGAGTTCAAAACTGTCATCAATTGTGCACTATTTTTATCAATTGCAGCTCGACGATCCAGAGGCCTTCCACCGAAAAGTGTGGCTACTCCGCAAGAAGTCACTTCAACCACCATCGGACGTACGTAGAAACTTAACTTCCCTCCGATCGCTTCATCAATTCCCTCCCTTTCACCATCAAACCACCCCTCCCCATCACGCGATCCTTTCCTTTTTGTCTTCTCCTTCACATAAACTTACGCCTGGAGCGTTCAGAATTTTGTATCTTCTTTTTTATTCTGAGAATCCCATTCTTCTTTCCAATAGCAAGAGCCTTTAAAGCGTTGGCTTCTTTCAGCTAAACGAGCTGAGACTTGGCGTTTTTGTAAACTAAACACTTTCACGACTCTTTTTTGATATGTAAATCTTTGATGTAATAAACAAATTTGCTTTTGCTTGGCTTTTTTCACTATGAACAATCACAGCATTCCGTGTGTCTGCATCCGCCTTTGAGTCGTTTCTGATGGAGCGACTGAAAAAAATGTTCAGCTTAGCACGGCGCCCTCAACCTCGAATCTAGCTGGCGCGCACTTACTGCACACTCTGCTTCTCTGCGTCTCGCTGGTGTCTGCGTCTCCTCAATTAGTGTACTGTCTCACTTTTCTTCCAGCTTTTTTACGATTTTCAGCCGATTTTCGAATTTTTATAAAAATCTGAGTCATACCAATTTTAAAGGACATTTTCAGCTATCTTTTGATATATAATTTGTCCGGATTTGATAAGCGGAACCTATGTAAAAATATGGTTTTATGTTTTTTCAGTACAAAATTACAGATTTTTCGCTGTTTTATCGCCAATACAGATTGATTTCAAGGTAAACATGTTTATCGTAGGTCTATGACTGTTACTAAACTCATTTTGGTCCCTCAAGCGCCTTTTTGAGTCTGATTTTCGAAATTTCGAGACATTTTTTTGTGATACTTCAAACCATTCAAACTCGAAGTTTTCTACTTCAAACATATTTTTTAGTGACTAAAAGTGTACGATAAACATGTTTACCTTGAAATCAATCTGTATTGGCGATAAATCAGCGAAAAATCTGTAATTTTGTACTGAAAAAACATAAAACCATATTTTTACATAGGTTCCGCTTATCAAATCCGGACAAATTATATATCAAAAGATAGCTGAAAATGTCCTTTAAAATTGGTATGACTCAGATTTTTATAAAAATTCGAAATTCGGCTGAAAATCGTAAAAAAGCTGGAAGAAAAGTGAGACAGTACACTAATTGAGGAGACGCAGACACCAGCGAGACGCAGAGAAGCAGAGTGTGCAGTAAGTGCGCGCCAGCTAGATTCGAGGTTGAGGGCGCCGTGCTTAGAATAGAGAACTAAGTTTTTATCTATAGAACCTAAAACGTTGACAAAGTTTGAGCTTCAAAAACGATGCAGCAAGCTCTGACAAACAGAAAAAAAGTGGCAGATGGCGTTGTAAAGATACAAATACAAGGGGATGATCTTCTCACATGAGTTGGGAATTTCCTATAAAGTAAATGCTTCTATGAGTGGATTCTGAAATTTCCAGCCCTCACTGGAGCCTGAGAATCTAGAAATCTTCAATTAAATATTTGACCACGTCCCTGATTCTCGATGCATTGTCGACGTGGCGATATCAGATGAAGATTTCCAAGCTCCCAGGCTCCAATGAGGGCTGGAAATTTCAGAATCCACTCACGAGAGCATCTACCTCAAGTCCTCGAATTTATAGAGAATTCCTAACCCACATGAGATAAACATTCCCTTGTTAGAAAATTTTTGACTGTGTGGCTCTTGCTCAACAAATTAATCTAAAAGCCACATCGTTTATTTTTCTTTGAGTTCAATAAACAAATCAAGTAATACAAATCAAACCGAATGGTAAAAAAAAAACATCAAAACCGCTCGAAAAACTTTCGAAGTTTAAAATGTTTCAGAATCGTCTTCCTCCAGCAGTTCCCAGTGAAACGAGACGTCGTGAGGTTCGTTCTCGAAATCATTCTTCAAAAAACCCTTCCGTTTTTCAGGATCTGGATATTTATCAGGATCCACACCACGAGGAAAGACTTCAGAATATGAGATTGAATCCATATTACGATGTAAGTTGATTCAAAACAAAAGCCACAACGTTTCCCTCATTTTTTTTAGCAATATGGACGTCCAATTGGTTCAAATAGAGATAACCTTCGTTCAAATTATGACTCATTCGAAAAAAAATTCCCAGTAGATGGGTCATCTTCTTCTCAAAACTCTCAAAAAGACAATAATCAAATTTCTCATAACTATCAGTTTTATGATGCGAACCAACAGCCACCAAGAAATCATCCAGGATATCAAGAATGGCTCATAAATCAATACAGAATCAGAGGAATCACTCCTAGAAAATACGGTCAAGATGACAGTTATGACACTGCTGCTCAATATGGATCTTATTCAAAACAGGTAATTTACCCCTTTGAAAAAACACAACGGTTTCAAAAGTTCCATTTTTCAGACAAACCCAAATGACAACGACGATCAGTCTGGATATAATTCACAATCAAACTTCGATAACTCTGAAGCCAATAGAAACAATCAGGTGTTCTATGAAGCAGGTCAAGAACCCAATGCTCTGAAATCTTCTCAAACTTCTGAAAACGGGGAAACTTACTATTCAGTGAATCCAGGTGCTCCTCTCGATGAAACTTCTGCTGCCCAACCTAAAGTCACTGGAGAGTTCAGTGAAACCAATGTTCCAGGACAACAAGAAGGAAGTTCGATTCTTCCGGTAAAAGAACAGTGAGTGTTGTTGAAATCTACAAGAGCTAATTTGACTTTTTGAAAAACATTTAAAAATAGTTTTTGGAAAAAAGGCTAATTGTTTCAACAGCAGGAGGTAACCATTTTGATCGCCACATTTCATTTTTTCAGCTTTCAAGTCCAATTTTTGAGGTTCTCCCTTTTTTTTAGTTTCTCTAGAATAATTCAAGTATTTCGAAAACAAAAATAACCATTTGTTCAGAAAATCCAATTAAGTTTCAGAGATAAACAGCAGCACGTAAGATTTATTCGTTACCATCCGCCAACTGTAATTCGTGATAAAAAAGGAAATATCTACGAAAGACGAGTTGAAAACGGAAAAGTTTATTACTTCGATGCAAGTGGCAATGGCATCAGGACTCAGATTGAGTGAGTCAATAAAATGTATCAACCGATGAGGAGTATTCAAATGTGGACCATTTACTATAGCACTTATAAGAATCGTTGAGCTCTCTTGGTTTTAGCCTTTAGTGTAGCTTAAAAGTGTAAACACTAATGTATTTCCTGAACAAGGGAATGCTTTCTCCCATGGGTTAGGAATTTTCTATATATTGATGGTTCAAAAATAGCTGTAGAGTAGAATCTAAAATTTCTAGCCCTAACTGGAGCCTGAGAGTCTTAAAATATTCTTCTGCAAACCTTACCCCGCCCCTTTTTATACAATGCATTGTCGACGTGGCGACTTTCAGATGAAGTTTTTCAGACTTTCAGGTTCCAGTGAGGGCTGGAAATTACGGAATTCAGTCATAGAAGCATTTACTTTCAGACAATCAATTTGTAGAAAATTCCTAACTCACGTGAAAAAAACATTCCCTTGCTGGACACATATTTCTCCGACCATTTTGAAAAAATCTAAAAAAAACCACACTTTCAAAAGGCTCCTTCTCCTTTTCTGCATGGGTTTCTAAAATTAAAAATGATCTTGTTTCAAATTTCATTCCTTTCAGCGATTCCACCATTGATCAAAAGATTGAAAAAATCCTTGAAAAACGACGACGTCAGGAGGAAAACACCATGAGAAATTTGGTGGAAAATGCTGATAATTCTGAAGACGATGGAAACGATCCAATTACAGCTGCTGAAGTGGGTAGACAAGGTTGATGGATGGATATTTTGTATTTTATTTGATAATTTTTCTGTAATTTTCTCTAAGCTAGTGCAACAAACTGTACTGCCATTTTCTTTTTTCTTCTTCATCTGACTTCACTTTATTTACAATTTGAAAAAAGTGCTTTGAAAAATGAAGCTGATACATATTTCGTAACCCAAAAATAGTTAAGAAAACAAAGTTTGGCAGAGGAAATTTGAAAACAAAGCTATTAGAAACAGATTTGATTTGTATAAATATATGGAAGAGGGAAAAATAATATGAAGAGACAAAAAAAGAAACAATTCGAAAAAAGAAAACCGGTTAATAAATTAATTGAACTGGACGAACACACACAAAAGCCTAGTCGTTCATTAAGAAAATATGTTCTTACTAAGGGAACTAATAGGTAAAAAAAGAAGGCCCGAGACAAAGAAAAACAGTTTAAGCTCTTTTTTTAAATTTGATTTATATTTACAAACACACACACGAAAATCAAAATGAATACTATGTTTCTAACTGTCTATTAATCATTCTTCTAGAAGTTATACCACTTCTTTTTCTCATATTTCTCCACAAGTTTGCCTGTTCTTGATGACAAGCTCATCGCATTATTCTTCAGATTTTCCGTCGCATCTACTGTTGCATTCAGTTTTTCCGTTCTTTCATTCAAGTTCTGGAAATGAATCACACTTTTATTAAATCATTGAAAGAAATAAAGTGTACCTGAAGAGCCATTGCAGCTGCCTGTCCGGCAGATACTCCGCCTGCCTGAGCACGATCCATTTGGACTGATGGTCCAGGTATTGTACGAGCGACGCTACGCATTGGGTTTACTCCGGAACTGTTCTTCACTCCCATGTTTTCGGATACTGAATAAGTTTTTCATTTATAAATGAAAATTTTATGAAAAAAATTTTATAAATCAAAAACTTACAAATAGCATCAATATCATTTGGATCGTTGCGTGGAGTTCCTCCGAAAATTGACGAGACACCCTGCCAAGCCTTCATTATTTCAATCATCAAGTCAAACTACAAACTACAATAAACTAACCTTCAAAAATGAATTGTTTTTCGGCTGTTCAGGCATTTCACATGGAACGAACAGTTCTCCAAGTGACTCGTTTGTCTGATCTGCTATCTCGGAACACATTGTGAATTTTTCAATCTGAAACAAAAACACGGTCAAAGTTTTTGATTATAAAAGTAAAAAGAGAGTAGTACCTCTGTCTGACTAGCCATGTAGACACCCAATCCGTGGTCGGAGAAAGCAGTTTTTTGGCATAGGCTGCAAGTAACAGTTTAGGTTACCTCGTGTTTTTGAACAAACTTGAAACAGCTAGTGAACGGATACAAAATGAACTGACAAGCCATCAGCCTAATCGGTAGATTATTACACAAAATCAAGAAATGAACACTTTCGAAGAACCCCATTTTTCAAAAAACGCCAACTCACGGGTCATCAATTTCCACGGAATGTGGGAATATTGTTGAAGTGTTTAATATTCGTAAAGACG
Organism: Caenorhabditis brenneri; assembly: GCA_000143925.2. Classification (NCBI taxonomy): domain Eukaryota; kingdom Metazoa; phylum Nematoda; class Chromadorea; order Rhabditida; family Rhabditidae; genus Caenorhabditis; species Caenorhabditis brenneri. Next base: position 8,570 of record GL380147.1, read on the forward strand.
GAAGTGACAGCATAATTATCTGTCCTGCAGCAGATAGACACATCAAACAGGGATATCCACGGATATGGGTTGGAGTAGCTTTCACCAACGGAATCTCTTCGAACTTTTGAACATACAGCTGACTGAATGTTGGTAAAGCAACCACTTTCACTTCATTTTCAGCAGCAACTATCAAGATTTGTGAAATCTCATCGTTTGCATCAATTGAATTGGAGTATTGAGGAGCCAGGCTAGCCTTTGTGTTGACCTGAACAGAGAAAAATCATGAAACAAACAATTTCTGCGTGAAAATGGAAGAGAGTTTGTTCTAACTACTTTGATCAGAAAATTCCAAAACCTCTGCAAAAGACTAAACGAACCTTGTTGACTAGCGACCGATCAGGACTGTTCGCAGAAGGTTCTTTAGTTGCTTCCTTGTATGATTCCGTAGCAGGAGTTATAATACAGAAGGTATTATCCATAAATGACTGATTCAACACTTGACCTTTCATTCTCACCACCGTACCTAAAACGAATGAAATTGAGAACTTTTCGAAATGAATTCCATTCACAAAGCAATACTAATCACTGACTTAAAATACACTACATCACTACTTGGCAACTTGGGTAAGAGAGCATAACAGAGTGGAATAACAGTTTAAAATCGAAACAGAAAGGTCAACATAATCAGGTATAGTAAATGAATCAAAGAGGCGGATATATAAACATAAAAAATCAAACGAATCTATAAAAGAAAACATAACAATATAAGTATTTTCAAAGGGAACACCATGCTTTATCAGGTTGTTTGGAGAGAATCTATCAATCAGGCAAGCTTTATTTCGACTATTCTAATCGGTTAAATGAAAGCAAATTAGTTTTTTTAGGCGTCAAAAGAATCAAAAGAACTGTATTATTGTAATATAAATATCTCGTTTCGATGAAGTATTTTGAACAAATTCTTTCTCTCAAACATACCGTAGTAGCAGTGTTTTCGGCCTCGAACTGAACTCCAAATAAAAATAGGAAAAGTGAAAAAAAGTATAAAATAACATAAAATAACTCATTTGTTGTTAAGCGTTATTAGAAATTTCTAGAAGCAAAAGAGCTGTTGTTAATGCAAAATAATAGGAAGAAGCGCCCAGAAAATCAGGAGTAAGCTCAGACTGTTTTAAACATGAAGCACGAACAAAAACTGCACATATTTAGAAAAGAAAACCAGCTTGTATGGAAGTTGTTCTAATAGTTTTTTAAAGAGGATTGTGAGGAATTTTAGGAATTGACCAAGTTCAAAAAACCATTCGAACAGATTCCATACTCTGAAACAGGGCAACTCGACATAGTGAATACATAGAAACAACTAATAATTATTCGGTTAGTAAAGCTGTTTAGCAATGATAGTAACTTACATTCTTCAACTGCTGTAATTAATAGAAAATAAGTTGTTCGTTTTTTGGAAAGTGGGTTATTTTTAGTTTTACATAGCGATAGATTATAGCACAGTGAACATTTGTGGTAAGCAAGAGAAACTTGACAGGATAGATTCAACAGAATGGTTAGAAACTTTTAGTTATGATCTTCTTAATTTTGTTTTTATTCTAAAGCTTTTAATATCTATTTCTTCGTAAAAGAAGCTTACCTGATGGAGCAACGACAATTGTAGAGGTAAACCTGTCCTCAGGCAGAATCAAATTGAGAGCAAGGGATGTTCCAGCAGATGTACCAACCCATATACAAGGGGATTGTTTTGAATCTGGAAGTTTTATAATCATTGTTTTTGCATGAGTATTTTCAAAAGAGACGGGAATTTCTGTCATCTCCACTCAGGGAGTTATTGGCAGTTTATCGATTTCAGGAATGGGAACTAGCCGATTGCTCGCTAAATGCTTACGGCAAGCAAAAGGCAAGTTGCTGTTGCGGCAAATTGCCGTTTTCTCAGGCACCTTGCCTAACTTTCTGGCAATTTTGTGCGAGCGACTTGCCGAAAATTCCCTGAACAAGCATTTAAACTAACCATTCTTTTTAGAGTGTGAATGAATGAATGCCAGAGAAGTAACTGACTCCTGTTGTTGTGTTGAAATTGATCTTTCCAATGATTGTGATGACGTGGATGGAGATGATGTGTTCAACTGACGAGTAGTAGAAGGTGATTCTCTTTGGGAATCTCCTAAATAACAATTTGAAGTAAATATTCAGTTGTATCGTATTTTAATCGCTGTTTTTCTCGTTTCGTTGTCTCCCTCGAAGCACGAAAATGGATGTTACAAAAGAAATGAGAATATACAGAAGAAGATATAAATAGATAATCTGAAAATGAAGAAGGAAAATAAGGAAGAAGTGGTTAACCTCTGGAAAGTGATCCATTCTCAACAACAGACTGTGTTTTGAATAATTGTGGACGTCTCGCATCGAATGATCGTTGTTTCTGCTCGCTGATGATTCGTTTTGGAGCCTCCAGGCTGATCGGTGACTATAATTTTCAAGCGGTTTTGAGAGATAGAGTTAGAAGTGGGAATGAATTTGAAAAATGAATATCCGGTTTGATTTCACTTCAAAAACCCAAAATTTTATGGAAAACTGCTACCGTAACAACTGCAATTTAGATACATCCAGTACTGTATGTTCACAGCAGCATATCTCGGTTGTCTTTAAAGCTATCAAAACATTTTCAACTAGCAAAAACTTACAAATGTTTTGCTTAACATTTCTTTAGTTGACTACTTTTTGATAGCTTCAAAGGCAAGCGAGATATGCTGCTCTGGACATACTGGGTGTGTCTAATCACTAAGTTTTCATTTCTACTTTTTCAGTGTGAAACCAAACCGAACATTCAAAAGTAAAATTAAATCGAACATAAACCCTAAGAAAAATTGAATGAAGAAAACAAGCTTCTATAATAAAAATACACAAAAAATATTTACATAAAGCAAACTGAGAATAGACACCACAATTGCAGAACTCAAGCAATAAAGAGAGACAAAGCATGAATGCAACCCTAATAGAGTTCAAAAGAAAATATGAAAGTATGGAAAACAGTATGAATGTGCAGGGCATAGTTCAATTTGGAAACAAGAACAACAATAGCAGTTTAGAACAGAGTGAACAGGTCAGTTCATCTCTTCAAAAGCACTAAAACCAATTATAAAAATACTCGAACGGAACTGAAATAATTGAGAAAAGAAAAAAAGGAAAAGGAAAGAGACAAGAAAATGCACAACATCAAAAGAATTGCAGGAAAAAGGTGTACATATAAAACATGGCTTTCGAGCGACACAACTAGCGGAAACTTATAGCGATAGTAAAAAATAAAAACATTCTTTTGGTATCCAAACTTACTTTCTTCTGAAATATGCGAATGAAAACTTGGAGACCTTTCGATTCCTGGACTTTCGATCGTCTCAATCTTCATTTCTTTTTTCTCTTTTGAAGAAGTTGCTTTCGCAAATCTTCTAATAAAACTCCCTTTTACAGAGTGACTTCTACTTGTTTTCTGTACTTTGTTTCCTTCATTCGGAGTGGGTGGAGGTGTATCGCCCCTTTGCTCTGTATCAGGACGGTCTGTGGCTGAATCCGAACGATGGCCTTGATATCGTTCACGAATTGTGGCTGCCAATTCAGCAGTATTTCTTCGAAATAGGCCCATCATGCCGCCAGTTTTAGCTGATGAATTGGCGGACTTTGGTCGTGTTGGAACTTCTCCAGGATGAAGAAATCCATTGGAAAATGGTGTTAGAGAGTTTCTTGCCGAGCTTCTTCCCGGTTTAGGATGATTTTCAGAGTGGGACCTTATCGAATAGTTACAAGTCTCCGAATTGTAAACAAGCATTTCGTCGTGATCGAGTTCATCAAGCTGAAATATCACAGACACAGATACAAAAACTCCCACACCACACAATAAACCAGGCCACCAAATATGGAACAACACCGAGCATTTTTAGAAAGACAAGATAGAAAGAACACGATGCGGGGTTTGATGAAAGAACGAATTGGATCAATTGTTAGAACTGAACGATGACATACCTCTATTGGACTTGCAGCGTCACTGATTTGCATGCTTAATTGAATGGCTGGAGTCGGGTCAGAACCATAAAGTTCATTTGTTGTCCAAGAATAGATCAAGGCACATTGAGTGGTATCAACTAGTGCAAGACCAGATGAAGTACCTGAATATTCATCACTTTTCTTGGAACAAGATATAAAATAGGATATGACACAGTTTACTGTAATCTATTGTAGGCATAAACAATTCATAGTTGATTTGATTATAAAAAGTTTGGATCTTTTAGAATTCAGATCTTCTTTCAGTTCGTCTTTTTACTTTTCGAAACAACTTAGATCTTCCAAAAGAAAATTCGAATGTTCCATAAAGATAATTTTTCTCCTGTCTTGTCTAACCTGCTTCAAAATTCTTTTTGAAAACATTCTGAATTCTAATAATACCGCAGGTTCTTTTCAACTTATTCGTTGATACATCAAATAACTCGTAATGGACTCACCAATCGCAATGATACCATAAGAAGAACTCAGACAAATGGTTGTGATCTGATCCACTTTTGCATGAGAATGCCATGGAACGAAACAAGCCAGTTCAGGCTGAAATATTAATATTATCTCGTGTCTTTTATTCACAAAACTTACCACAAACCCAGCAGGCCTCTTCACAGGTGCTCCTCTCACTTTGAATGGAACAATTCGTTCATCTCCAGAATCAGATGTATCAAGGGAATTCGTGGATTCACGGGACACAACCTGGAATAAAAACGATGCATTTTTGATTTCTTGTATCAGAACAATGCTGCAAATGTGCCGCGTGACTTGTATGAGAAAACTAAGAAAAAAGAAGCTAATTGTGTAAAAACATTATGTGAATGGAATCGTACAAACTGTGTCGGTAAAAGTTGAAATGATAATTGACGCCGCCCAATTTGGTAGAGTTTCTGGAATGAACTTTTGGAACTGAACCGTTACATTGTTATGTGAGTAGAGTTCACATCGGCATTATCGGGATATTGGCTGCGTAGTGGTTGAGAAGCAGGTGCAAGAAAGCAGTAAGACTATGGCATAGAGTTAACAACATCCACTATTATTATAAGACAACACAGATTCCCTGAATATTGAAGCATACCTTCCTCTGTCTTCTAATTTCTTTTCCTTGACCGTTTGGAACAGGAGACTTGTCGAAATCATAAGAAGGGGCGTTGGATGATATGTTGCCAAGAAGAGGAATGTTCACCACAGCGATGGTACCGCAAAGTTCTTGTTTTGTGAAACGGAACAGTGTTACTTGACCGGAAATACCAGCGACCAGAAGTTGACGAGACTGGAAATATAAAACTGATTGAAGCCTGATCTATTCATCAGTATAGTTATTATAAGGAATAAGCGGAGTTTCAGAACTAGCTACCGTAATCCCTATTTTTGTGATACGAATAATAACGTTCGCTTCAAAAAGAAATCGATTATGGAGTATGGCACTTTCGTTTGAGAATACAATCTCGCTTAGAAAAATCTGTATTTCAATGAGCACCCTGATTGGGAGCATGTTCTGGCATTCTTACCTCTAAACAAAGCTCTATATATTTCACAGAATGAGAAACTTTATCGGAAGTCTCCATCTCTTCAAGTCTTTCGAAATGCGAAGAAGACTTCAGTTTGTATAGGATTTGCAGATGCTCTCCAGTTTCTTGCCAAAACTTCAATGATCCATCCTTGTGTCCTGTCACAATGAGCTCTTGATGGCCTGTTGCGCATTCTCTGCCTAATCCTCCTGTTACTGGCCAGGACTGCAAAAAATATAAATGGAAAAGTTTTTGTTTGTGGCATTTTCAGGCTTTTGTTCTATATTTTATTTTCATGTTTCCTTCTAGACTTTTGAACTTTGTTCCTTCTTTCTTGTTTTGCAAAGTCTTATTCAACACGCTTCTACTTTCGCTCGTATTATTTGATGTTTTGTGTGCAGTGTGACGCGAGGCGACCGCAAACACCATCAAATTAAAGAGCATTCGACGTGGTTTATTTTTTCGAGCGTTTCGTTTTTCGGAAATCGTATTAGTTGCCTTTTTCAATAAAAAAGTTTTTCTGTCTATTCCGGACAAACGCATTCAGATAACCTTCGACTTCTCTAGCCTTTTTTCTCTGTTTCTCTCGCCCATATCGCCTCTCCTTTTTCTCTCTGCCTCGCTCTCGCCGAAAATCGATTGCTCTTGATGTACACGTCGTGCTTTTTCTCTCGTCCCTTGCATCGCTTTGAAAAAAACTATTTGCAGGAGGAATGAAACTACTTTTCATTCTTAGTGTACTTTTCACCGCGACATTCGCCACTGTCGACGACGTCGCAGTCACAAACTTCAAAGTGGGAATTTTGGCCAAGGACCAAGTACCGGATGGAGAGAATTTGAAGAAGTAAGCCGATAAAAAATGAGTAAAATAGCGCGATATATTTTCAGTGTCGTTGTTCACTCTAAACTCCCAAATGAGCTCAAAGCTGATGCTTCTCAACGCCTATATGTGTCATTCAATCTCGTCAAGAAGTCCGACAACGCCAAAATCAAGCCGCAACAAGTTTTCCTTCGATTCGTGGCTCAAGACGGTGAAGACGTAGTCCTTGTAGTCAAGGATGATTCTAATGGAAACTACGTCTACGATACGATTCTCCGTACCGCGTCGAAATCCTTCCGTAACCTTAGTGGTCAATTCAAAATCAGTCTTCTCGTTGGAGACGTCACCATCAAGAACCCCATCAACTGGAATTTTGTAAGTATTTAAAAGAATACGGATTTCATTTGAATATCCCGAACGGTATTTTTCCAGGCTGATATCGATGCTTCTCTCCCAACTGTGTATGAGCCAACCCCAAAGTCGCAACAAGTTAGATATGAACCACTCAACGAAATCACACACGAATTCCGTCAACCGGAAAAGCGTCCATCAGCTGTCATTTCCGATTTGTTCACCGTCATCTGCTTATCTCCTTTGGTTGTTCTTATCGGATTGGTAAGAAAATGCGAACGGTTGTAATTTTAGCAATTAATATATTTAGTGGCTTCAAATCGGAATCAATTTTCAAAACGCTCCAGCGTCTCCATGGGTACCAATTTTCCACGTCGGACTTGCTGGAATCTTTGGTCTCTACTTCCTTTTCTGGGTTCAATTCAATATGTTCGAAACTCTCAAGTATTTGTCTGTTCTCGGATTTTTCACATTCGTGGCTGGAAACCGTGTTCTTCGAGCTCTGTCCGAGACGAAGGAAAAATCAGAGTAAACTATGCGCTCTAGCCTAATTTTCATCAGCTTCAATTTGTTTCCTTTAATTTATTGATAATTTACTTTTCACCAAAACGTTCCCTAGATCTGGTTTTGTTATTTATTTTTGATTTGAATTTAATAAAAATGTGATATGTTTTAACCTTCTAGCCTCTACCATATGCTTACCCTAGTACTGAACTCCTTATTCCTCTGCTTCGTGCCAACCAATGTGAGTGCACCAATCAAATCAAGAGGACAATCTGAATAATAGGATATGCAAGTCACAGGACTTTCATGAATATTCATTGCATGTGGTGACTCGATAACTGGATGTCCCTGTTGATTCAAATCAAGAACCATAAAGTCATGTTTCAACAAGACAGCAACTGAATGGGGACATTGAGGAATGGAATTCCATATGTTCTGAAACGGAGTACGTTCAAGAAGGAACTTATTTCTGTGTAACGGGTGTGCCGAGTCTCACCTTGTACAACGGAATGAACTGTATAATTACCTGGTTAAGTGGTATAAACTGAATAATAGGCCAATCCATTTCCAGAACCGTCGCCGACTTTCCACCTTTCAATATAGTTAATGCAGGCATTGGTAAACCATCATCAGTTGGCATTCCACCAGAAAACATGATAATACTTTCATTCTCACTCATATGTTTCCATTCCACTTGCTGAATCGGACGACATGGACCTGATCCATGTGGAGTTGTCCTTTGTATTGGGTCACTCGACTTCTTGTTCCCATATAATGAAATAGAACCATCCACATTTCCCGTTAACACTTGACGACCATCAAAATGCCAATTCACAGATTTAATAGGAGGATCTAATGGATATCGATCCACTTCTTTATTTGCTAAACTCCATTGAACTACAATTCCTTTGTCATAAACAATCAATAACTTTGTGTTCTCTGCAGGTGATACTGCCAACTGACGTACTGGACCCGGATGAACTCGGCATGAACTGAGAGAGAAGGTTTTAAAACTTATTTATAAATGAAATACTTACAGATCAATAGCCTTGTTCCAATTAATTACATATGGGCTAAGAAGAAAACTGTTGAGGCATAAGAAGTAGACGTTGCCCTGAAAATGAAATGAGGGTATGAGTGATGTTGCTTTCGACAAATACTCACTTGCTAGTGGATCTTTTCCTATTTCTCAGTTTCGAGAATTTGCTTTTTTGCTATGAAATGTTGCTTTGGAATAGCAAAAGATCCACTATAGCAAAAGAGCAACTGAAAAATAGCAAAAGATCCACTAGACTCAATGGGTACTGTATGTTCAGAGCAGCAAATCTTGGTTGCCATTGAAGCTATCAAAAAATAGTCAACTGAGCAAATGTTCAGAAAATCATTTCAAATCTTTTACTAGTTAAAATTTTTTCGATAGTTTCAAATATAAACGAGATATGCTTCTCTGAACATGTGAGGGTTTTCATATCAGACAGGGGAGTTAGAGTCCTGAACAGCCTCAGTTTTCAGTTAATCTTCAAGTTCATATTTTTCTCGCGTTTCAACAGAAGAATAGTTACCTTGTCTGTTCCAATAAACAACCATTTGCCAGCAACCGGTAGATGAATACAGGACACTGATTCTTTGCTCAATTGAACAGTGTGAACTATTTCAGCGGTCTGAATAACAATCAAATCAAATTAATGTTCCAAAAACAATTATCACACCTTCTGCCTATAATTCCATAAATGAATCGAATCAGTTCCACAAGATGTGATAAGTCCACCCTCATTCACCAGGAATTGCATATGGAGTACTGGTTCACCGGATTCATGTTTCAAAAGATAATCAACTCCAGCGTCTCCTATTATACGTATATGTCCTCTACCTGTTCCAATAGCAATTAACCGTTGAACTGGGTCATAGGCAAAACAACGTGGATCTTCAGGTAAGCCATGACGTACCACCTGGAATCATTTCGATTTTTTAAGGAAGGGTTATTCTGGGCGTACCCTAGTGAAGCGACAATACTCTGATTGAACTTTCTCCTCCACATTAATCTCTGTCCTATTATGCAAAGAACGAAGTCCGTCGATAGCAGAGGCAAATCTGAAAAATTTCCTTTCCGAATCCATTTTTCAAAAAGACTCGTACTTTTTCTTTGCTCTATCCATTATTTTGTTTGATCCTTCGTTTCCTTCAATTTAAGAGTTCGAGTAACTTCAATTCCAGTTCCATTCGTGAAATAAATGTT